>JAJGOT010000167.1:1020000-1070000 GCA_022457155.1 Cladopsammia gracilis | reverse complement strand
TGATTTTTGCTTAAATTAAAAAAGGTTGGTTATCATTTACAACCCCTTATTGACTTCATATTATCTTTTCCACAGCCCGCTTGCTATGCGTATAGACCGCCATAACTAAGAGGATGAAAGCCGATCTTACAAAACGGGATCAAAGCCTGTTCATAGGATTTGTCAAGAGAAAATGATTCCTTGTTCATTTATTTTTCCGGTGACATCCTGAACAAATTGTCCTTTACATGGGAAAAGGTAACTCTAAAGAAATAACATGTTGTTGCGGTCCCGTCCCCAATTATGGCTCCTGTTTGGCAATTACATTTTTTTTTCTCTTAAAGACTCATTGCTGCCTTGATTAATTCCTCTATTAAGGCATACCAATGTACTATATCAGTAAAGATAAAAAAGAATGAAAAATCCGCAAAATATCGACTATCAACATTAATCATGTATTAAGTAGTAAACAACTTAACGTCATGTAACGTTATAGCAGTTTTTTCAAGCGTTTTTCACAGGTCGGTAAGTGAAACCCTATCTTTAGCTGCGGTTGGCTAGAATCGTATGGAATGGTCAGAATGGTTGCAAATTGACAAAAAAATCGCATTCAGTTTCAAGTAATTCTTCTCTTGGTTCTTGGAAAAGTTCGCTACTTTGAAAAACTGACTATGGGTTGTTCCCCCATCGAGAATAAACTAAATATTTTTGTCAGTTTGCGGCCCAGAAATTACATTTCGTAGATATGAGAAATGTTGAGTGAAGTTGAAACCAGAATAAACTGCGACTTACCGTCTCGTAGTAACAAACCACATCTATTTCTATTCCGCCGTTCTAAGGCTCGCTTTTGGTTTTGCAAAGATGGCTATCTCAATAAAAAGTTATAGTTATTAATTTCTTTCTGTATGGAGCAGAACTTTATATTATTAACGCTAATATACTTTTGGTTGAGTCTTTTGTGCGTGTCAATGCACTTGACTACTAATCACAACACGTTTTCAACACAAAACTTTGATATAAAAAGCAATAATCTCAATATACTTACACCGTGGTATTGCAGGACTTAGTCTGTTTCGTAGGGCAAGCTTTTCCGTTACACGAACTGTACCTGGTGATACTTGGCGTCCGTGAATGGTTCGATACACCACAACCCAAACACTGGCTCCAAGAACTCCATGTGTATATACAATCCACCGGACAACAGTTCGTGTTGCAAATTTTCCTTTCTTTTAAGTGGTAAGCACAACTCCCTCCGCAAGACTCCGTAACAGTTTTATACCGGGAACGTGTAGAAGTACCGCCGTTGCAAGATCTACTACAAGAGGTCCAAGCAGTCCAGCTGCTAACACTGCAATGCACAGCGGAGCAGGATCGACGTCTCCTTCGGCTGCTCCACCAGGCGTTTGAGGGCGTACAAAGGACGGCAATTGTTGCAAGTGCCAGAAACAGAGTAACACATCGTGCCATGCTTAGAAAGCGCTGGTAAAATTGGATCTCAAAATTGTGCTTTTGCAAGCAATTCCGCTAATTACTTCCTTTTTCTTATTATCTTATCATGCTATCGTATGTTTGCATGTCTCAACAGAGTTCCCTATATACTTAATCCTTTACATGTAACCCCTAACATTAAAATACAAATTCTTCTTTCCCATCCCCATGTTTCTTACACTGTACAGAAGTTGTTAAAATACTGATCAAGATAATTCATTCTTATGTGTGATCATATCCTTAATTCTCGTGACCTCTGATCGACTAAGCATTGATATTACAAGGAGAAGTTGAAATTGATCCTGATCACTACTGTGGCTTAAAGGGTTAGCTTGCAATATACCTCATTGGCCATTACCTTAGCTAATGCTTTAAAAGCGAATTTTTTAAGTTTACGATGAGTTTAAATAAATACTACTCGATCTAGAACGCACGTACACATTTCGCGCCCGTTCAATCCCCTACACTCAGGCTGATAATTATTTAACTTGTACTAAGAATACTCGCTGACATGCCACATTGGGCTTGTGAAGACTTACCATATCTAAAATGATTGGCAGATTTGTATATATAGAACTTCCACTATATTTCTTTATTCTTATTCAGAACTATGATATGATTTACTAAAATACTGTGCCATTTATCCTAAGAACGTGCTAAGGACGTTTTCTTGCTCAAATTAACAAAAACAATAAAAATGTCCAGTCCCAGCAACAATGCAAGACATAATTAGTTGGAACACTTCACGAAAAGCCCAGATTAGTCAGTTCAGGAATGTAGCGCACATGCACTGCATTTCAGACCATATTATGTGCACTACATATGCACATAATATGAAGCTAGAGTTGCCCTCGGCTATCGCCTCGGGCAACTCTTACGCTTCTTTCGTGCTCTCCAAACTTCCCACATGCTCCATAACTCGATAGTGCACGCTAAAGCATGAACCAATTGTTAAATGACAAATACAATACAAGACATAATCAGTTGAAACACTTCACGAAAAGCCCAGATTTGTCAGTTCAGAAATGTAGTGCACATGCGGGCCCACTCCTCTCCCTCCAATGTTGGCTCCTCTCTCCGTAACGTTGTGTCCGCATAAATTTTATTTGACTCTGGCATCTTGAACATCAACATTGAAGGGGAAAGAAGGGAAGAAAGCGGACACCGTTCCAACAAAAGTGACCGATATTGTAAGTCTGGGCTCAAAAATTATACGTTCTTAATATATAAAAAAGAATGTGTTGCACGTTTATGAAAGAGTATAAAACTGAAACGGAGCATAATCATTAGAGATTAAATGAAAGCATGCAACTTATTCCTTCAACTCCTGATAGTGACCCTAATTTCAAATGATTTGAACATATGTTTATGCAAAGATTATATGGTTTGTTATAAATAAACACGCGATCAAAACTTTCACAAATAGTAAACATCTTTCTTGTCTTCCTTTTAAAGGGACACTGGCCCCGGCTGAAATATCATGTTTGAAGAAACCATCGTCAACGCGATAGAAGCAAAGAAATATGAACTAAACAGGCAAAATAACGGATACAAAAATGGCAATCACAAGAATCACAAGAATCACAATCACAATCACAATCACAAGAATGGCCAAGTTTGATTTCTTGACCGCATGTCGATAAATCAAATTTCATGAACTGTTATCCACTTCAATCCTTGCAATCCTGCACTTTATCTCCCAAGTACTGCTTCTGTTTTGGTCTATGGAATGTTTTTATCCAACTAAGTTGTATATTTGGTGGTATTTGGCGATATAACGTGGAAATAAGCTAAGCGAATTAAATTTTGCTATTTCGACGGGACGCCGAGTGTCCTTTAATGTGTCAACGTTCTGTAGCAATGTAAAGTCCAGTTTTTAATTTTTTTTTGGAGAAGGCTGCCGCAACGGGCTGGCAAGTGTTTAGTGGAACTTTTACTTACTATAAAAATATCTCTAATTCGTAAAATGGATTGAAACGGATTCAATTGGGTCTTTCCATAATATGGCATTCTTTTATTTCCTTATTTCCACGCTTTGTCCGTCTACGTCCACGTTTGTGATTAAATTTAATGTTGCTGTCGCGCGTTTCCACGAACGCTCCGGTTTGAGAGAGTGTAGGCTATAAACTACCCTGGGTGCCAGAGGGTTTTTTTTTTAGTGAAAACTGGCGAGTTTGAGCGGAGAAGCCGCGACAACGAGGCGCAACGCGCTGAATGCGGTTAATTTCACTCATGATATTCAGAGAACAGACCTCTGGATCCAGGGTGGCTATAAACAGTCTCAAGTCAAAAGTTGTAATTTATTATTAATCTCGTAAGTCGTTTATAAACAACTAAGCTGAATTAATCGGAGACTATAATAAAGGCGTGTAACAGCGTTATGAAATCCGCAATCGCCGATCCGGAAAGTAAATTTCATTTGCAGATATATATATATTTATAATTCAACACATTGATACACTGCCCAAATATGGTCAAAAAGTTATCGATATACGCTATGTCTACATGACGTATATCCAACGATGGATGTAAATTTCGCATTTTGACAAGAGAATGCAAAAATGACGGACCGGCCTCGATATTTTTTCTTCAAACTGTGCTTTGTTATCAGTGGATATATATATATATATATATATATATATATATATATATATATATATATATATATATATATATATATAAATTTCATTGAATGCAGATCAGACTTCAGAAGATATTCATTCGTTTAATATATATATATATATATATACCTGAATTTTTCAAAACGTGTTCAACGAAAATTTACGCAATTTCACTGCAACTAGCCCAAACAAGGGTTTTTATGAGCCCGATCAGCCCGAAAATGACAGAGAAGAGAGAGAAGAGGAAAAAGGTAGCAAGAGCGAGCGAAAACAAGACTAGCAACAGTCTATTATATTTTATACCTTTATATTAAAAACAAGGCCAAGAACGCTCACAAACGCTTACTTGGAGCGATATCGTTTTCAAAAATCCAGGTAGATATATATATATATATATATATATATATATATATATAAATTTCACTGAATGCAGATCAGACTTCAGAAGATATTCATTCGTTTAATATATATATATATATATATATATAAATTTCATTGAATGCAGATCAGACTTCAGAAGATATTCATTCGTTTAATATATATATATATATATATATATATATATATAAATTGTATACAATGTGCCCTCCCGGTTGTTACCATAATGGCTTTATGGCAACTCCTGAACTTGGGCACAGGATGTATATATATATATATATATATATATATATATATATATATATATATATATATATATATATATATATATATGTATGTACAAGTAAGTGCGTGGGTTTTCTACGACCGCATCAAAAAATTGTGGCTCATCGATTAAGATGATATGAAGAATCGAATACAATGCTCATGACACTGTCTATCGAAGAGCTATCGAAAGATGCAGTCATCGCAGCATGACTGCGCACTCTATCGCTAATCAACAAGAAAAAAATTAAATATTCTACAAGTCCTACAACGGACCTGGCTTAAACAGGAAACATTGTTGCGGAAACATTATTGTGGATGCAAGGAAATGTTATTGAATCATGCAGTTCATAAACATCCTTGCTTCCTGGACGTAATTTTTCCTTCCGAAACTAATGTTCCCTAGTTTAGCCACATGAATAAACAATGTTTCGCAAAAATGCTTTCCTAGTTAAGCCGGGCTCTTTGTTGAAGTTTTTGTAGTTGCAAATAACTACGTGATCGTCATCAAAAATTGTGCTGCATTTAAAAAACTCGATCGGCTTGCTTATTAAAGACCTAAAGCTCCTCTTAAGTGCCCGTTCAATCATCGACATGTCCAAGCAAATCTAAATCCAAACTGTCTAATTATAGAGAGTTAAATTCTTGAGTCTTCCGTTTCATTGCTGAAGGAACAGTTGAAGGACGTAAAATAGAATAAATTTAGCCCAGTTTGTTCAAACCCCGTGAAGAACTTTGAACTACAACTCAGTGAGAGTTCATCATTTCAGATTCCACAGATGGTGCGATTGGCAAGAAAAAATTATTTGTGCTTTACAAACGTGACTTCCGACTTGTCGTCACACTATAAAACCATAAAAAACTCCCTAAGCCTTTTACTGATCTCGGGGAGGGTTAAAACTTTGACGAAACAGCCAGATAAAATTTCGCGGGAAAACATTTTGCGGCATCACGCTCAAGTCACACTTTTTAAAACTTTTTTCACTACAAAAAGACTTTTATTATCAATAAAATTAAGAGCATTTATCATTAACGACTCAGCCCCGCCGCTTTTTATCTTTATTTTGGATCGAAGACGCATGCACATCCGGCTACATCTAAAAGCTAAGAGGATAAAACCAAATTCACAAAACGGATGAAACTCCAACCTTTTTTCCGTAAGGAAAGTTATAAGTAATCGAACAAATAGCGTCGAGGATACGTCGATAAGGCCTAGTCTGTGCACGGCCGCTTTTTATGACATCGAACCGCTTTTTTAAAGATGGAGTTTCTTTTTATGAGAGCGGAACACGATATCGTAAATATAGAGGTATGTTCTCTCTTTCGTCGGCTCCTTCCCACTTGGGTTCACGCCTGTTTCATCCCTACTGTTCTTATTCCGCTTGAATAACAAACTTACAACACGGAAATGTCGGGTTCACTGTCGAACATACGGAAAGCCTATGATATTGCGTTTTGTTTCTCCGATGTATTGACACGGTATTTACGTTTAAAACAATTTTTACATTGGATCATATAGATCAGGTTTTTAGAATTACATGTTAGGTGATTATAAATACAACGTCCTCTTTAGTAGTAAAAAAGTGTATTTCTTTTGGCCTTGGTGAACATCGCCGCTCTGTGGAGAATCCACATCACCTCAGCTGCCCTACTCCGATATCAGAACACTTTAATCTACCGGGACACTCTACTAAGGATATACAACTTATACTACTGGAATTAATACGTTATAGCAGAGACTCTGTACAAAAAGCGCGTGAAGCATTTCTCATAGACAAAGCAAAGACGTTAGAACCGCTTGGAATCAACAGACGTGACGAACTTCATTAACTTTCTCATCACTAGTCAGTTTAGTTTATCACCCGTCAAACCCTTCACCAATCATATTCATTGTTTTTGTTATTCTTTAGTTTTTTCAAAACCACTTGTATAACGGTTTTACAGTTGTAATCATTTACTGTGCTAGCTACTGGAGAAGCTTTGTTTGGCAAAGCGATATATTGGGCACTATTATATTCCACTTTTATTTTATTTTATTTGTCAGTTTGCCGTTTCTTTTGTTTCACTTCTTGGGAAAAGGGGACTGGATTAGAAAACGGGTACTGAATATACCTACTTTGTTCTATTGCTTATTTATATATATATAGTAAGCATCTAAATTATAACATATTTCCATTCAGTTTCAACTTGAGAGAATTAAGTTTCTTGTCACATGTGACCGTGTGCTTCATACGATACTTCTTGACCTGTTCTTGACTTCGGAAGTGAAATTACGCAATGTATACAAACTAATACTAGTGGTTCCATATTGGAAGTGAAGTGCTGCCACATTTGGAAGCCTTAATTAACCCATTTACTCCTGCGTGATATCTCAGTTTTTAAACAAATCAACGCGAATAAACCTGGCAATGCGCACAAGAATAAGGGCGAACAGAGACTTGAAAAAACAACATCTCTCCAGTCTAGAATAATCAGTGTGAACTATTTTTGAATATCAGTTGCGTATGAAAAATAGCCTGAAAAACTAACTTGAAAGCCAAAATATGAAAAATTACGCAGACATTTTGGATTTTGCAATGCGAGGGAAATTAGAGCTGCGAAATGCAAATCCAGACCAATTCTTGAAATAACAAAGACAGGAAAAAGGACTGCAAATTCTCTCAGTTTAAAGTTTTATTCAAATATCTATTAGATTACTCTCAAAAACAAAACACGTTATAAGTTATCGCATCGAGGAAATTGTCCAATTGCAGAATACCCGGCCCATTTTCAGCGACATAAATCAAGACGCTACCGCGGTTTGCAGTCCATTATTTACTTAACTGACCTCCACAACGAAATAAAAGCAGTGTGTATTTCTTGTTCTTTAAGCGTGTCAAGCGAAAAATATAAAACGGTGAGCATTCATCGTTTTAAAAAAAAAAACATACATTCTCAACGAACCTACATTCACAGTCAAACACTTCGGGACCACGGACTGCGGTAGCAGTTCATTTTAGTACTTGCCTAAATTCACAGTCAGCCACTTCGGGACCGCGGACCGCGGAAGCAGTTCATTCTAGTCCTTGCCTAAATTCACAGTCAACCACTTCGGTAGCAGTAGATTTATGCCGTTGCAAGTAGGCCAGGTATTCTGCAATCGCTCCCAGCTCTCTTACCACCTCTTTAAAGGCATAAAAATCTTCTTAAAGGACTTTTTCTTTCCATTACTTGGTAATCCAGCACAACATCTTGCTTACATTCACGCAGACGGACGGAGGGGACTGGGTACTGCTAACAAACATCCATCAGTAATTGCAAGGTCGAGTATCAGAACAGAATTAGGATGGCTGCCCTGTGCGGGCAGCAGTAATGTTTGTGTCGCGCTCCGCGCTCGCGCGCAAGCGCTTTAAAGGCCCCCGCAAACGAGGAAACATTGTTGCGGAAACGTTGTTTCCCTAAATGTTTCCCACGAGGAAACATTTGTTGCGGAAACATTTTTTGCCTCCGAGAAACAAAAAATGTTTCTGACTTTTTTCAGAAACATTTTGTTTCTTCAACAAATGTTTCCCCGTTTGCGCGCCGAGGAAATAATGTTGCCCAGATATTGAGCATGCCGTATGCCATATATCAGCGCGCATTTGTTTCCCAGTATAATGTTTTTTCGTTTGCGCGGCTAGGAAACATTCTAGGAAACAATATTTCGGCAACAATGTTTCCTCGTTTGCGGGGTCCTTTAAACCTCTCACTTTTGACACCTATCAACTACAAAACTGGTCACACAAAATATTTAGGTGAGCGTAGTAGGCGATCTAAACTCATATCAACAAACCACAGATCGGTATTGCCACCCCGTTGCTTTCATTTAAAGACACATGTTCATTGCGTCTTTCGTTTGTGTGTGGCTCGCAATTTTATATTTAAAAACTAGTGTATCCAAAAGATAGTAATTGCTGCGGTAAATTTGTTGTAACAATGCTGTTTTATCGTCTCACTGGTATTACAGAATTTTCTCTTTCGTTTTTTGAGAGGAAGCAAAGCAAATGTAACCAGGATGAATCGACGAAAATTCCAGCTAATAAGATTAATTTTGTTTTGTAATTCACGCATCAAGTTCCTGCAATGTCTGTAGAATATTGTTGAGTAACGGACACGTTCACCACGTGGAAGGTGTGAAAATTTAGGTTAATTACTGTGTGTTCGCGTCTCCCAAGCTCAGCTCAGGTTTCGCGTCCCCAAGCGCTCAGCTCAGCTCAGTCTCATCGACCCCTGTCGGAGTGATTTCAAAATAAATTTGTCTTTTGTTCCGTACAATCTTCGAAAATCTTTGCCATTCAACGGTCCTGTCACCATGCCTCGCAGTGCCCGCTCAACTCGTAGTAGTCTTCGACACTTCAGTTTCGATTTCGACTGGGACATGTTGGACCAAAATACTGTATTACAAATCTCGCAGCCAACACTGAACTTGAAGCAGCAAGCGAGGCTATTGTTCGTGGCGCAGTGCATTCTGGCCCAAAATGTGTTCGTGGCGCAGTGAATTCTGGTAAAAAGCGATCAAATCGAGATTTTTCCTAGCTTATATTTTTTTCTCATATATTTCTCTTAAATGCTGATTATGTTGCTGCTCACTCGCTACGCTCGTTCCGCAGCAAATATATATTCAACGTAATATAAACAGTTATTATTATTATTATAACGTACTTGACAACTAATCACAACACGTTTTCAACACAAAACGCTAATATACACAAGCCATAAACTTAATATATACTCACACTCCAGTATTACATGACTTTGTCTCTTTCGTAGGGCATGCTTTTCCGTTACACGAACTGTGCCTCGTGATACTTGGCGTCCGTGAATGACTCGATACTCCACAACCCAAACACTGGCTCCAAGAACTCCATGTGTATATACAGTCTAGCGGACAACAGTTTGTGTTGCAAGTTTTCGTTTCTTTCAGATGGTAAGCACAACCACCCCCGCAAGACTCCGTAACAGTTTTTCTCCGCGTACGAGTTGTCAAGCCACCGGCGCAAGTTCGGCTACAAGTGCTCCAAGCAGTCCAACTGCTAACCCTGCAGTGCACAGCGGAACAGCTTCGCCTTCTCCGGCTCCACCAGGCGTTTGACGGCGTAAAAACAAAAGCAATCGTTCCAAGCGCCAGAAACAAAGTAGCGCAACGTACCATACTTGGAAAGCAGTGGTACGTGATTTCAAGTGATTTCAAGCTTGTAGTTTTACAACAACTTCTCGCCGACACCGGTGCTAGTTACGATTTCGCTGAATTGACCCGCGTTGTAGCATTATGATGGTATCGTATATCCTCTATTCTATTACGTGATTTCAAGTGATTTCAAGCTTGTAGTTTTACAACAACTTCTCGCCGACACCGGTGCTAGTTACGATTTCGCTGAATTGACCCGCGTTGTAGTATTATGATGGTATCGTATATCCTCTATTCTATTCATAGGAAACAGATGGGTGAGGGCTACCTCGTTCCAAGTCTTATCCTAACTCCGTTTTTAACGTCTCGTTATAGAAAAAGAACAAGAAGAAAGAAAACTTCTGGGATCTGGGTAACCCGTTTTCAGACCAGTGTGATTATAATTTACATAACCGTCTTCCGAGCTAACTCTGTACTCTTACAATTAATTGTCCCATTTCCAAGCCAAACTGGCAAAGATCTGCAATTTTTTTTTAATTAGATCGGAGGGCAAAACAAATCCACTGTAACTCTATCGATAAATTAATATCATGGCCTAAAGACCAAAACGTCACAGACCAAAACGTCTCAGAAGCCATACCCAGCTATACCCGCATGATATTGTATGTAACCAGCTACTGTATGTATTTTTTTAATTTATATATTACATAAACAGCTCTTGTAATAATTTACAGTACAAATAAACCTTGTTGTTGTTGTTGTTGATGCGAATCACAACGCGAAAAGCTGTTATTCGGTCAAGAAATATAATTACAAATATCACACGGTGACAGTTTTGGACTGAATATGGCGTGGCTTGCTATCCTTGAAGGCAAATGAGCGGGAAGAAAAAAAAAATTGGGTAATTCAAGTGTGCCTCGTTTTTTTAGTCGCGACATTAGTGACAGTCTGCTCACGCCACGATCACGCCACTCAGAACAGAAATATTCATTTCCCCTCCCCCCCCCTCCCCCGAGGAAAAAAAGTCAAAAGAAAAGACCTCCTTGGTCGCAGACTCCCAGTACTTAGGACGGAGATAATGCAAAGCGAAAGGTCGGATATTATACATTTTCAACCAAAATTCATCCCCCACCGAAAATTGTCCATGTTAAGGATTGTGAGTCCTTTCTTTCTCATCCCTTCTCCGCAGAAGTAATCTGAGAACAGGCGCAGGTTATCGCAGATACCTCATTTCTTCACGCCGCTCTTTACAAGACAGTACTTTTGCGTGAGTCCAACAAAAAAAACCGCGGCGATATATAGCTGAAGCGGTAATTCCATTACCAGTGAACGAGCGATTAGAGTGTGATAACTGGGACCAACTTGAGGCATCCGAAAGTTGAAAGCTTCCTGTGTTCGTATCATTTACAAGACATTCACCATTGCCTAATCAGTTATTTTTTTCGGACATCTATATTATATTGACTTTTATGTGCGTAAATTGTCTTAGTATTAACTTCTGTGATATTTTTTCGGCTCAATACTCTAAAAGGTAACGTTGGTCATTTTAGATTTTAGCACCCCAAGTCCCCAAGCGGTACCAATCTACAAATTTTGACCCCTAAAAGGTACGACGAGCACTCCCTGTCATTTTTAAATGGAGCACTTTTATTTTCCACTGTTGATAGTGTTGACGTGCAGGGTCGTGCAATGTAGTGTGGATAAAATTTTTATAACGGCAAAAGCAAATTAAAAAGCGACAAACCAATGAAAAGTGTCGGATCTTTTGTAGACCTGGATCAGTAAAATCTTGAAACAATAAGTATAAAGCGACAAACTGATCTTCACGGCAAGGAGAAGAGATTGAGACAGAAGCCGAAATAAAAAAAACAGTGCAGATATAACGAACTCAGTTGTATAAGAATTCCAAGATAATTTTCCTATCGCGGATCATCAATTCGATGCTTCTTTCTTTCCTTCTTGACCTGTTCAGTAAAGAAGTGCTTACCGATATTCCAATTGATATTCCTTGATGTCTTTAAATGCCCTTTTTTTTGCATCCGCAGCTGTTAATCTTTTCATTGATAAAAATGTTTCTCTACTAAACACAACTCTAAAAGCAACTCTATTACCAAGATGCCATAATGTCATTTAAGTGCATGACGGGACGTGCCCCCGCATATTTGACCGCACAGTTCATTAGACGATGTGACATCATAAACCGTAGAACTAGAAACTCTCAAATGCTCAACATACCTCGTTTTAGAACTACCAGCGGCCAAAGAACATTTTATTATAGGACAGTCACTTTATGGAATTCTCTATAGAACGATTTAAAACTTTGCGAATCGGTTATCGATTTTAAACGTCGCCTTAAATCTCAGCTTTTAAATAATTTTTGCAATTCTATGTGATTAGATGACTTATATTACTTATTACGTTTATAGATTCATACTATGCTTTTATAGTATTTTGTATCATATTTTACTATACATTGTATATTTCTAATTTTATCATTGTATTTATTATTGCCTCTGAAAATACCCTTTGGGGGCGGGGAACGAACGGCAGGGTCACTTAAAATATTTTAGGTTGTGGGTGTGCAACCGGCGTCTTGAAATGATCGATTTTCAGATCTCTATATTTTCTCGTCCGGTTTTCAGAAAAAAAAAAAACCCTCAAAACTATGCATACACCCAGTTTTAATCTAGAAGGCACAATATCACCATTATCAGTCCAAGTTTTCAGGTTTTATCCATGTATTCATTCAGTAATACCATATCCTTTGGGGTTGTACATGCCCATACTGATGGTATACAGTAATGCACATCCGGGATAGGATAAGGGTGACTAGACAAGAATTCAAACTACAACGAAAGTTACCAAACGATCAAGAAAAAAATATTTACAGTACGTCTCTGAAATATGGCGTGTTCTGTCCTTAAGACGGGGTTTTACCTGGATTTTAATGAAATTTTAAGAAGTTTTAAGAAGGGATAGGAGAAAGAAAATGATTTTTGGAACACCAACAGACAGTTGATACCCACGCAAGAGCATCCCAGGTTGCTAGTGAACTATTAAACTTGGTATCCGTCTGCTAATTATTGCGGGCGACAAGAGGAGCCCGCAATCCTAATCTCAACCGTTGCTATTACAAACGCATGCGCGGCAGTTATGTAGTTTGGCCCTGACCAATCTCGTCCCCAGAGCCCGCACGTTTCAGGTCAGCGGAGACCGAACGTTCACCCTAGGTACTTGGTGTATCCCTGATCATAGTGTATGGTACTTCATGTATCCCTTATTGTAATGTATTTAGATATATTTGCAGTGTAATTTAGGGTCGGATTACAGTATCTAGGGTTGAAGCACTGATTTTAGTATTTAGGTTTAAGCACTGATTCCAGTATTTCCAGTGTATCGAAAGGGTTAGTTCTTATATATGGTCTGGGCTGGCAGCATATTATCTTATATCCCTTAAAAATTGCAATTTCCGGCAGCTAATCCTCGGTGGTACAGTGGATAGTGTGCATGGAGTAGATCATACGGCCCGGGTTCGATTCCCTATTCTGCTGTTTTTATCTTCTTTTTCTACTGAAATAAAAACTAAGTGTTTAAATACAAAATAATAAGGGATACACCAAGTACATACCACGTTCACGCAACCTTGGTGTTGACCAAAAGGAACGCGGCCTCTGGGAACGAGATTGGGCCCTGACTCGATGCGTGGACTTCCACTACGAATGCATGAAATGCATGGAATGCAAAGAACGCAATTTTATCACGCGCATCACGCGTATTTGGACCTTGGATCACGTGAAACTCACGAATAGCAGCACCGCCGTCCAATCCAAATCGAGCGTGTTAACCTGGGACGTTTCCTCTTCATGTCGCGTTGGATAAATAATTAAAGATTATGTATGAATGTATGTGTCACGCAAGCAATACCGCGCGAGCAAACGACTACGAAGCTCTGACCTCGTGCACGCAGTTAGTAATGCGCGAGCAGCCGCGCGCGCAGATAAGTGAATGGCCGTGTACGCAGTAGTGCGCATGCTCGGAGATCGTACGAACGTTTTTTCGAAATCTAGCCGTACGACCTATGCTCAATTTTTGATATTTTTAAATATACATCAACATCGATCTGCAGACAATTTTTTTCAAAATCTGTAAAACAGATTTTAAAATATTTTTCGAAATTCCTATTTTTTATATTTTCGTTGATCGTGCGAAAAACTCTCTTACAGATTTTTGTTTTAACTTGTTAGAAGGTAGGTAGGGTCGTACGGGTGATTTTTGAGTAAAACGTCCTCATAGAATTAGAACCCAGCAGTCTTCTGACAACCACTCGGTCGCTTGTTTTAAGCCACTTCTAACCAGAGGATGGCGAAATTACAAACATCCACTGTCTTGTACGTGGCGGAAAATGGAATTCAGTTAGACGCCCGCCTTAATAGAGCGTGGAGGTGTCCGTTTAATACAGGTTCACTGAGGTATTCTTCATACTAAACATGGGAACAAAATTTTGGGTAAATCGTTTAAAATGCAAGGCTAGTACAGCGGAAATTAATGGCAGGTTTAATGGCCAGTCGAACTAGTCTTCTACAGGGCCAGCGTTTTTTAAAATTTTGGGACTTTAGTGGGAAAGTGTCCGCCTAACATACCCTAATACGGCGTTCGCTTATTACAGGTTTATTCTGCACAAGTTCCAATAGACAACTGTCTTTTAGCAGGAGCTCCTGCTTTTAGCGAATGGTCGCTGGTTGGAACTCCCTGATCTCCCGCCATGGCCAAGAAACCGCTGAACACGATCGTGGGCGGTGAAGCCGAAACAAAAACAAAATGGCGGCGGGAAGCAATCACGATACATCGTACAGTGGTCTTTTAGGCCTAGCAGAAACCTTTAGAACATCTAATCCGTCGAAAATCAGACAATGTATACAATGCCTTCAATCTGTGTTTCATTTTCAACCATCACCGGCAATCCAGGCTCGCACTCATCTACAACTAGGAAGGCTTCTTCAAACGTACACGAAAAATATCGACATGGCTCGTTCACATTTAGAAAAGGCTGTGAGTTTGAGTTTGAATTTCGACTGTTTTTTTTGTGATTTTCTTTAATCCTAATTAAAGATCCTAATTAAAGATAAATTAAAGATAAAGATGTAATTTTGAATTTATTTTATCTTGTTTTTAGGTTGTACAAGCTCAATCTGTATCCTTTAGCTTTTATGTTTTCGCCGTCTAAAATAGGTTTACTATACTACGTTTAATCTTAATCTTATCGTTATTTAGTACTGTTGAAAGCTTAAACTAATTTAGATCAACGAAACCAATGCAACGGGAAAATTTGTCTAATGATTTGTGTTTTGCTTTCACTTTTACACACAAGTGTTAGTGTTAGATTCACAAGGAAACTTACAGTAAACTTGCTCCTTGCTGTTTTTAATACTTCTCTTGTGTTTACTTAATTTTGTACAATGCAATATTCCCTTCTGAAATGCAATGCAATATTCCCTTCTGAAACAGAAATGAAAAAAAAATCTATTATTTTGGTGGTTAACTCTGGTCTTTATGGCATGAAGCAAATTGGAATATTTTTTATCTCTACAAAAATGAAATATGTTGTTTTATAGTTAACGTTATTTCTTAATAATAAGTTTAGCTTGGAACTGGATTTGAGGAAATTCAACTGGAAGCGATGTGCATTTTAACCAATATTTACAAAGAACAGGTAAAGAAAATAAAAATGTGACCTTCAAACCACTGTTTCAAAGTTCACAGTTTTATTTGTCTGAAGGTCGGTGGCTCTAGGCCAGCCCTCTCAACTATCCTGTTATTTCCTGAGACAAAAACAATTGCTTGCATGTTGTCTCTCTCCTTCCAGATATACATGTATAGATGCAAAGGCAGATCTAGGGGAAGGGTCAGGCCACCTCTTATCTTGCTAAAAATAATATTCCCCCCCCCCCCCCCCCCCCCTGCCCTCCCCTCGTTACAATGGATCAGTTTTGGATGCACCACAAAGCTGGACACAACAGTGTTCCAGCCCACTTCTGTTAACATTTTAAAATTTTCTGAGTGTTTTATTTTATATGAAAAAGTTATGGGATTTGGGGGGGTTTAGTTTGACCCTGTCAGGATTTCATTGATTTACAAATTATCTTGGTCAGAATTTTTGGGACTCTTAACCTTTTTCCCACAAATAGTCTTTGTCGTCGCCTCCCCCTCCCCACCCCCGATACAAAATTATGTTGAGCTTTATGCATACGTGTATAACCAAGCCACAATGTCTCAACTTTGTATTGGGGGACAGGAGGGACCAGGAAATGGAATGATAGTTTCTCTCTTCAAAAAACAATGTCTTCGCATAGTATTTTCTTAGTGTCCCAAGGTCTTTTGTCCACCACTGTAGTTTTGGACCAAGGGACTTTTGGGGGTGTTGTGGTTTGTCTCCATTCACCTAACCCTGTCACTTTTAAACCTAAGTACCTCCCTGGAGCACCCTTTATTTTTGAGGCCAGAGACCTTAACTCTAAACCCCTTTAGAATTAATATTATTTATTTAGTTTAATTGGTTGATTTACAGGGTCAGTTTCACCTTGCAAAATCTTCTCTGCGTCAAGCACTTGAAGTTGCTCATGCAAGCAATCTTCCATTTTGGCAATTTAAGATCACTTTTCAGTTAGCGGTAAGTTTTGTAATAAAAAAGTGAAATTCTCTGTTTTACCATGTACCTTTAGAACTTTCCATAATCCATAATACCATAATATGATATTTCCATTACACTCTTTTGTAGGATGTTCATGCTACTGACAAAGAACTAAAAGCTGCAACAGAAGTTCTTGAAATGGGAGAGAGATTTGCTGAGCAATGTGGCTCACATTACATGAAGTAAGATTCCTTTAAGGACGTTCGCACTAATTGTTTATGCGCATCCTTACTGCGCACGCAATTCATGTCGCAACGCCATGCTACGTCATGCACGAGCGCGTGCGCAAGAGAAGAAATCTAAGCACATAAAGGGCTGATAGCCGTTGCGTTAACTTTGCTTAGATTTAACTCGCTTGGATGGTCGGTGACCCCCAATTTTTTTTTTCATAGATAATTTTCTTTGCCAATTCTCGACAGATTGTGAAAAAATGAACAAAAAATCAATGTAGGAAGTTTATTTTTTTTTTCCATTTTTCAACCCACGCGCCATCGAATCCTGCCAACTTGCGGCTGTTAGAGTTTGCAAATGCTGTCGTTTAAAGATGAAATTTACTTCAAGGAACGTCACCAGTTGAATCAATTTGCTGAACAGACCTACTCGCATAAAATTTGGGGAAAAAAGTTGCATTTTAGCGATTAATTTGTAATATTTTTAGACTAACAGACATTGGGGTCACATCCCATAAGGAAAACCAATTCTTCAAAATTAGGGTCACCATTCAGATAGCTTATCTCAGAAACGAAGTCGGTAACCCCCTCATTTTTTTGCATTTCTGACACGAGTAACTCATAACCTAGCTGTAGCAAAAGTTTTATAAAAAAATCAATGTTAGAAGATTTTCGCGCGAACGTCCTTAACTTTATACCTTCTCCAAATTGACAATCTTCAGGGCTTGAAAAAATCCCATTTAGTCCTCTGGAACAAGTATATTTTCCTGTGGGGCAAGTAACTTTTCCTACTTACATATAGACAAGGCCCAGGCCAGCCTTCTGCTGACTAATAATGATTTTGAAACAAAAGGTAAACTTTGGCAACCAGGTTACAACTGCCAGGGCAAGCAAAATTTGTGAGTTGCTTGTTCAAACCACAAGGTGGAATTCCTGGCTTTTTCAAGCCCTGATTTACTCTTGCTACAGTATTTTCCTAGGTGAAGTTGTGCATACCAAAATTGTCTTTGCTAATACCAGTTTTCGACACAAGGAAAAAAAAAGCACATGTTTAAGAACATGAAAAATCTCTAGCCAATGGTACCAGTGTTTCTTATGTACATTGTAGTTTGGAATCCTTTCTGGTAAAAGCTTGTCATAGTACATGTAGTTCACATTGGCACATGTTCTAAGTTTTTTTTTTTTAAATACAGTTCATTTGTTCACAAGGAAAGTCGTGATCACAAATTTTAATATTTTCTGTCTTCAAATTACCGTACTTGAAACTGACCTTACAGCTGACATTGAAAATCTGACTATTAGCTCAAATAATTTTGAAATGTCAAAAAAATTCTGTAAGAAACATATTTTAGCTTTTTTCAAGATGTGAAGAATTCAACTTTTCCCTTGTGCAAAAATTACTTACATGTAATAATAAGATACATTCCACTGCTTTGCATTAACTTTCTTATAATTAACTTATATTGCACAAATATCAATATAACATTTTCAGCTGTGCATTACAATGTTTAAGAAAATATAAGTCCACTTATAAAACCCTTAATAATATTAAAAATCCTATTACATCTCAACAAAATATTTCTCCATTTGAATTTTGCCTTTGATGTGATTTGTTTCTTGTTGCTTCACAGGTGTTTGTTTGCCCTTAGCAGAGCCATGGTAAGACAAAACATGCATTTAATAACCATTTTAATGCAAGTATAATAAGTAATAGTAATTGGACTGAGTGGAGTACAATTCAGGGAGTAATTGGGCGAGTAATTTCAAATCGGCCAAGCGCGTTGCGCGAGGACGATTTGAAATTATGAGCACGATTACCCCTGAATTGTACGACACAAAGTTCAATTACTAATTAATCAAATCAATAACAAAATTCGAGATTAAAAAGTTTATGTGGAGTTTTTGGTACTCAAAACGTCAAGGATATTTTCAATTAGTATGAAAGCAGGAGGAAACAGCGAGAAAAAGAACACCTGATTGACGCGCGTGCAACATAGGTGTCCAATTACAGCTATCCAATTACAAAAAGTTGTAATTGGATAGCTGTAATTGGACACCCACGTGACCGTGCGCCAATTACGTAAGAAATAGGCGCGTGGATGACCAATCACAATCGAGAATTTTGTTATTGATACGATTAATTTTAAAATATTATATGGCTAGAGCTTGTAAACATGTAATGCATGCTGTGATTGGCTAATACTCCAGGTCGGATTTTTCTGAAGTGCCCGTGGGCATTATGAGCGAGCTAATGCCTGGCTGGCAAATTGCGGACAACAGGGCCCGGTTGTTCAAAAGGTGGATAGTGCTATCCACCGGATAAATCACTATCCAGTGGATAAGTATTAACAAACTCCTTTGTGTTATCAGCTGGATAGCGATTTATCCGGTGGATAGCGCTATCCACCTTTTGAACAACCAGGGCCAGAACGGCAAATAATAAACTTAATAACAGCCATATAATAAACTTCTTCTTATTATAAGTTATTCTTTAGGGAGTGAGTTTTCTTTTTCATTTTTTTAACAGGCATTTATGATGATGAAAGAATTGAACCATGCAACTGGTATTTTGTCCATGATTTCCAATTTTCTGGAAAGGTGGAACATTTCCAGTTATCATCGAGAAGCAATTCAAGTGTTTTACTTGTTGTTAAGAGTGTGGAACTTTTTAACATTGGGTCAGGTAAATGCACAGTTCACATCTTGTCATGATTAGTGATCAAATGAAGAACAAGCAATAATGCTCACTAATGTCCGCAACCAGTGAGGGTATCCCAGTAAAAATAAAAAACAGTTAGTAACATGTACAGTCTGCATTTACCTGTAGCCTTCAAGGAGTTGATGTGATTCTTGGGCTGGCTAGTGGATGAACTGCAGGAACTGGCAGCAGTTACTACAGGAGAAAACCTGAAGAAAACTTGTTTAATACTAGCTCTAACAAAGCACTACCATTTTGTTAAATTCAGTCAGATTTAGATGTATCTTAGCAACCACTTCATCTGAACACCTTGTTAAGACCACATTTTGTAGCAGGGTTGTCAAAAGTAGCTGGCTGCCGGCGAAAATCACCACCTTCTTTGTTATCTTGGCCGGCTACTCAGCTGGGCTGTGCTTTAGAAGAGATGGTCTTTTCCCCAACCTCAGCCGCCTACTCCAACAATACTGTCGGCTACTTTGAAACTTTATGACCACCCTGTTCTAGGTATGAAAAAAGTGCTCAGTCAGTCTTTCTAATAAATCCAACCATCCTGTCGATACAACCACATTTCTGTGACCCAACGGTGGATGTATAAACCCTTTTACTCCCAGAGTCAATTATGGAGACATGTAGTGTAGTTCTAACTTTTGAGTCTGTTGATGAAATCCTATGGTGTGACCATTCAAATGAAACCTCTTCAGCAGTACTTTTGCATGGTACCATTTGTTCTAACTTTTGAGTCTGTTGATGAAATCCTATGGCGTGACCATTCAAATGAAACCTCTTCAGCAATATTTTTGCATGGTACCATTTGTTCTAACTTTTGAGTCTGTTGATGAAATCCTATGGTGTGACCATTCAAATGAAACCTCTTCAGCAGTACTTTTGCATGGTACCATTTGTTCTAACCTTTGAGTCTGTTGATGAAATCCTATGATGTGACCATTCAAATGAAACCTCTTCAGCAGTACTTTTGCATGGTACCATTTGTTCTAACTTTTGAGTCTGTTGATGAAATCCTATGGCGTGACCATTCAAATGAAACCTCTTCAGCAATATTTTTGCATGGTACCATTTGTTCTAACTTTTGAGTCTGTTGATGAAATCCTATGGTGTGACCATTCAAATGAAACCTCTTCAGCAATACTTTTGCATGGTACCATTTGTTCTAACTTTTGAGTCTGTTGATGAAATCCTATGATGTGACCATTCAAATGAAACCTCTTCAGCAGTACTTTTGCATGGTACCATTTGTTCTAACTTTTGAGTCTGTTGATGAAATCCTATGGTGTGACCATTCAAATGAAACCTCTTCAGCAATACTTTTGCATGGTACCATTTGTTCTAACCTTTGAGTCTGTTGATGAAATCCTATGATGTGACCATTCAAATGAGACCTCTTCAGCAGTACTTTTGCATGGTACCATTTGTTCTAACTTTTGAGTCTGTTGATGAAATCCTATGATGTGACCATTCAAATGAGACTTCTTCAGCAGTACTTTTGCATGGTACCATTTGTTCTAACTTTTGAGTCTGTTGATGAAATCCCATGGTGTGACCATTCAAATGAAACCTCTTCAGCAGTACTTTTGCATGGTACCATTTGTTTTTCAATATTTTACAAAATGAAATTTGGGATCTTTTTTTTTTTATTTTTGGCACTGCTGGGAGTTGAAGGGTTAACAAGGTTTCACTGTATATGTGTGGATTCAATTGAAACTTCTAACCTGTATTTTTCTGTTATCTTTTTTTACAGGCCAAGAGTGTAAGACCATATCTAAAACAACTCCAGCAGTCAATACAGTTGTTAACAACCCTCCATCTGGATGGTAATATTCCTTATTTTACTAAGTTTTTCCTAAATCGAGTTTCGCATTTACCCTGGCTTGCTTTACATATTGTTTCAGAGTCGCAAATCCATGAAGCTGAATGCTTTGAGTGGCTCACTAAAGAACATCTTTGTGTCCTGGTATATCTGGTAAGAATGCTGTGCATGCTTGTCTACTTCACCGTATCTACTCCAGGGAGACACTATGCTTTTATCTGATTCCACTGTATACTTCATATGAGATTAGTTTTGAAGTTGCTCATAGAATTTCTCTGATATGTTTATACTTTGTATTGACAACATGAAGTATATTTTATGGATGTCCAATTAGTGACATAAGGTATGTCACAAATGTCAATTATCAATCAAGCAACTTCGAATACGCCTCGTGAAATTTAGGAACAATTATTTAGTATGTATGCTTGATGTCATGGATGAATATTATTAATTCTCTAGTTTAAAGGTGCACAAAATATTCCAAAGAATATGTCATCCTTAAGAATTGCCCAGAATATACCACAGTTGCTTTAGAAACTAACCCCTTTTAATTTATAACGAGAGGCTATGTGTAGCCTATCCTTGTGCTGGTCAAAATGGAGGTGATTCCTAACAGGTAAAGTCCCGAACATTGTGAATCGAAGGGAATTCTAGGGCTGTTTGGCTCAAAAATGCTTCACAGTACATGTGTGCATTTCTCATACCCAGATCTAATGTGGTGCACAAATGAGACACGAAAACACGAAGGATAAAAAGAACTCTATTCCGAAATGTGCCCTCAATATTTTGGTGACAATTTTTATCGATGAAGTGGCCTTGACAACAGCAACAATTTGTATGTGTAATATATGTTACTCAAGGGCAAACACTTACGTAAAACAGCAACAAACAATAAAACCCAAATTTGTTTCGCTTTTGCTTGCAAAATGACACCGATCACACCGATTCCCAAGTATCGTGGGCTCAAAATTTTCTCGCAGTGCATGTATGCATATTCTTGTACCCAGATCTAACACCATGCACAAAAGTAGATACGAAGACAAGGAGAAAAAAAAAGAGAAATGGAGGGCAAACTTTAACTTGTTGCCATACCAGCACAAGTAAAAATGTAAACCGTGTTCCTCTTCAAACCAACTGCAGAAATTTATTCGTATACATCAATGTCATTGACAATATTTTGAAGTACCAAATGCATCTCATTTATTGAATTGTTCTTTTCTTTCTTTCCTTTTGAGAGTAGCACCAGTATGTGCCTGACTTATCTGGCACCAATTTTTTTAATCATCCCAGGTGACAGTGATGCACTCGATGTATGCAGGTTATATGGAGAAAGCAATAAGATACAGCGAGAAAGCTCTTGTACAAGTTGATCGCTTAAAAGGTAGGTCTCTTGTCAGCAAGTATTTAATTAGATTAAGTAAAACTTGAGGAGTGATATTCTAGAATATTATAAATCATTCATGCAGCTCTCTCTCTCTCTCTCTCTCTCTCTCTCTCTCTCTCTCTCTCTCTCTCTCTCTCTCTCTGAGCAGTCTTGTTTAATCACATGCTTTTATCGAGGTCAGTGCTTTATGTAATACACACTGTATATCAAACACGATGACTGAGAAATGGGTTGAAAAGAGGAGGTGCAGCTGAGTTTTTTTACAATGTAATTGACTTGGAGGTGGATGGATTAAAAGATACAACACTCTTTAGAGTGTTTGATATAGCTTCTCAAACTGATCATGAAATACAGAGACAACAAAGGAATAAAATCACCCAAATCTACAGTATACAGTTGACATGTTTATTGATACAGAATACTAATAGGTCTTATAAGTAAAGTATTTTGTACATGTATGAAAAGTTAGCTGGAATATTAATAAGCTTCATCACTATTGTTGTGTCTGATCTATATGGTGGCATGCTATTGTAAATTGTAAATTACCTAGATACACTTTGTCTATCACTTTTAAATTTGTTTTTTGTTTGTTTGTTTTTCTGTTTAAAGCTTCCTCATCAAACTCGGGGCTGTTGTCAATGTTTAAGCTGGTGCTTCTAGAACACATGATTCTCTGTAGAATGGTGCAAGGACAGATGCCGCAGGCTATAAAAGAGGTACCTAATTCAATTTAACATAAAATGCTTGTGATACATGTATGTCCCCAGAATCTCCTATTATTATGTTTAGTACATTGAGTTCTACTGGTTATTCCCTTAGCGGCCATAATATTTTGACTCTTCCCGTACTGTTCCCTCACTTCACTCTTATAGATACTCAGCTGTTAAATTCTTAAATTCACTTCATGAGAACAACTACAGACATTAATTTTGTTAAATCAACTATTTTGTTAATGTGGATATGAAAATTCATATGCATTGTGATAGAAAGAATTAAGGAGAATGCGATCATAGCAGTTATACAACAACTGAAAAAGTTGCAATTATAATATTAGATCCTGAAAAATGATGGGATCCAAACCCATGACCCATGACCTTTGCGATTCTGGTACAAGTGCTCTACCACTGAGCTACAAGGCCAGATGGGAGCTTGGTCAGTTGTGAGTTCTCTTCTGTGATTATCTTATTGTATATCTGTTGTGTTTGTTTCTTCTTTCTTTTGATGGTAAATGCAGTGATTTCTGTATAACCTGTCTGATGTGCATTTCAGTCTTTTGCCAATTCACACAGTTTTTTGTATTTTGTATGGCATTTTTATTATTATTATTTTAGATTTCTCAAGTGTACCAGATTGCTCAACACGATGGAAAGTTGTTAACAACTCATCAGTCTGTTGTACATACCCTTCTGGTAGGTTTGTCTCTCCTTCTCTAGGGTAATTTCATGGCCCCTTGATCTGATCAGGACAATGACTTTACGCTGTTCGATATTATTTCCTGATTTTGTTATACACTGCAGTATTGAGGCCCTCTAAGGGGGGGTCTGCATCATTGCCCTGGTCTGAATTTCAAACCTTGTCATTTTGCAATTTCATGTGATTCGCATGTCGCTGTCTGAGTTTTGTGCACTACCACACTGCAAGTTCTCAATTTCACAGAATCTTCTTGTCATTCATCGTCATTTAACTTTGCTGATGTTGCAGTTTTGGTCACCCATTGGAATTTCCCCTAATAGGGCTTCAGTACTGTACAACTGTTTAACTTTCAAGACTGTGGCTGAAATGCTAAAGTGTGACTGCTCAAAGGAAAACTCTTTAGCAATACGTTCCTGTGGTGCTTAAGCAATACAGTTCCCCTCCACTTCTCCAGTGGTGTACAGTGTGATGCTTTGCACCAAAAAACTCTTTTGCAAAATATTAACTTTACAGGACATAACAAGAACAGTGTATCATGAGCATGCGCAATTTTTCAAACATTCTCCCTGATTGATTAACTTGTTAAGAGTTTGTTTGGTGGTCATGGTTGCAGGCATTGTAATGCAGACCTTTCATGCACTGAAGTTAGATACAAATTTAAAACTACAGTAATCTAGACATACAAATTAAATAAAATGAATGTTGATCTTCTTGTTAGGGTTTGTATGCAATGTCCATGAATTTGATGGATTCAGCTCATGTGCAGTTCAATGCAGCTTTAGAGGTATGTGTACAAGACTGTCAATTTAAATCAGTAATATTATTGATTTTAAGGTTACTCAAGGCTATGCTCTAAGAGTTATCATAGGGAGTCCAAAGGGGAACCAGCCCAGCAGTTAAGCTTTGTGCAAAAACTCAGTTTTTTTCTTGTTGCCGGATGACAATTTAAGTTAGTCGCCTATGGCACCCATGCACTGCTAGGGCACAGCCCTGATGCTACTTTTGTGGCAAGTTACTCTTTTAGTAAATGAGCTGAATCTAGGAGTATCAGTGGTCTGTCATGTGTGATTGTCCGGGTTAGTTTAGCTCTGAAAAGAACTGTTGTAGTTGTTGTCTCATATTTTGATAACTTGAGTGGAAGTCATCTTCAAAGTTGTATGGGTTAAGTTATTATTTTTTTTATGACAGTATTCTCTATGCAGTGAACTTTGTGCAAGCCAGACACCTTCTGGACCAAGTCTAGCTGTCTACCTTAAAGAGGTGTCCTTCCAACAGAGAGTTTAGTTACAGACAAACAAGTGAAAGTTGGCCAGAACCAGCCAATAATAAAAATTATTAATGTCCATCTTAGAGAGGTGTCTGCCTTACAGGGGTGTCCCTCATAAGAAGGTTTACTGTCTACTAACTTACAACGGTTTTGTTAATTTTGATTTGTACAGTCCTGTGGACAACCAGAGCTTAGAAATTTTATTGGATTAAATCTGGCTATAATTTACATTCGATCTGGAGTTGGAGTGAATAGAAGAATGGAGGTGAGAACTTAAGACCCTTTCACAAACAAAAAAATTTTTGTCTTGAATGATTATGAATTTGGTGGTACATTGACATCAGGAAAACATAACTTCTGAAGTCAGTGACTTTTTTTTTCCCTTTAGCAGTCTTACAGGTCTGTCAATTTATTAATATTGTAAAGGAGAAAATATTTGTTGCTTATAAGACATTAAAAGTTCCCTGGTACACAATTTTCCCAAGTTAATAATAATTATTTGTCTTTATTCTTCCCACTTGCAACTTAACAATGTATTGTTTTGGCAAGGAGAAATTCAGTGTTGATCACTAAACAAGTTTTAGTTTTGGAGACACATCATGACAATATTCCCTCCAGCTGCAGTTAATGACTATCTTTATTCCTGTCCCTTGTCTATCTGGCAATAATATTTATAATAATAAATTATAAATAATTAAGACATTGTAGAATAAATATATTTATAATAATTATTATTGTAAGACTTGTAAATAAGGTACCAATCACCCTTGGACAAAGTTGATGTTATTTTCTTTTTGCTTGCAGCTTGAAAACCTTTTGGCAAAAATCAGACCAGATCAGATGCCCATTAGGTAATAAATTGCTGTTTTGATTACATGCTTTGTCAAGATTTGTTCAAGTTTGTTACAAATGTCAATTACTATGATAATCATAGATGACAGTAGCGGATCTAGGTGAGGGGGTGGGGCGGGGGGGGCTGTTCCCCCCCTCCGCACTTCCCTCCTACCTCCCTCCTACTATTCTCCTACTCAAGGTGAAGTTGGATGTTTGGAAATACTGTGGGGTTCCTAAAAAACTTCTGGTTTATGAAAGAGTACAAAACCATGTAATGCTTAGAAAGGGGAAGCGGTATCTGGAGGGGCCAGCATCCACCGCATTCCATGCATTAACCTTTGGGCACTGGAAGTAAAGCCAGGATGTAAAGAACGAGACCTGATATGCACATTGAGTGTTTGGTCAATGTACAATGTATTTAGTGGCAGCAAAGTTGCTGGACTAAATGAGCCAAATGAGCCAGCTCATTTTGATAGATTGTAAGTAGTGGCCTGTATGCCATAACCATTTTCAGTAGCAATTTGTTGATGTGACCTTTTGTTTCTAGCTCACACAGTCATCAAGCGGGCTATTACTATATCAGGGGTTTGCAGTCATTCTTTGATTCACACTTCATGGATGCAAAGTAAGTCTGTGAGCATGTTAGAGCAGTTTGCAATTGAGTGTCAAAAGTGATTGGCTAAAAAATCTCAAGGAAAACCAAAACCAATCGTGATGTTGTCACTTGCATGTTCCTGCACTTGGCGCTGACTTCAAAACCAATCATGATGTCCTCACTTGCAAGCATGTTCCTGCACTTGGCGCTGGCTTCCTGAACTTTCGTAAAGTTCTGATTGGTTCATTGGTTCATTTTTTATAAATGTGATTGGTTTTACAACACTCAATTGAAAACTGAAGGAAAATTTCTCTATTGACATTGGGTGTTAACATGTAAATATCCTTTGGCTGTTTTTATCCTACTAGATAGAATTTGTATATGTAATCGCATGTGCCCGAGTAAAATTAAGGATTAATATCACGCGTGTTTTCAGAAACTGTAGAAATTCGCGACGAGGGCAATTTCTACAGTTTCTGAAAACACAAGTGATATTAATCCTTAATTTTACGAGGGAACATGCGATTACTTGTTTATAATGTAGAGGGCAAAATTATAGGGAAACCTTTCAGACTTTTTAAGAGTCACTCAGACTTGAAACCACCCGAAGTGTACTCTCTCGCAAACTGACAAGAAAAACTTTTCAACTCACTGTGGTCGTGGTTAAATAAATTTCTATTCGGTCAAAGATACATTTGGCTGTTATGTACATCTAGAGAACATAGCCTGATTTTTATCGAAAAAAGACACTTTACGACAAAAACAAAACAAGTTTTATTTAAGCGTACCTGTGTTTTGAAGTTTTTGCCACTTTGATAAGCTTAACAACAACAAATGGCGAGAGTTGAAACTTGCTTGCACGTTTGGCGATTTAATTGCTTTCTTTCACTTCTTTTAGCCTTATTTTTTCTCCTGTTAAATGTATATTTTCCTTTTCAGCAAAATGTGTCAAAGTTCTTTTCTTTAGGTCTGCAGAAATCCGCATTTTTTCATTGAAGTGATGGAACTTTAAAACCTTTTGTCGCCATGAATGAATTTCTTCGAGGTCTTCAACATCGCAAACTGGCTACAGGCGCCTAGTTAATCCAAGATTTGACACAAATAATTGCTTCCTGTTTGGCGTAAAATGCTGTAATTCACCTGTAGAATTCCTTTCTTAGGTATCTTCCGATTTCATTCCTTTTTTATAACAAAATCTCCGGCGAAACATGCGAGCGCTCCGTTTGTAAATTTTCTTCAAAATCCCGCCAAGCCAACTGAATGCAACGAGAACGACCCGCTCAACCAATCACGAGTGAGAAATTTTGATGCTCGACCAATCAGGAGCGAGTAATTTTGACCTCAATTAAGAAAAAAATGCCCTCTTCGTCAGCCAATCAGCATTCAGTAATTTTGCCCTCTATATTATAAGGTGGTTAATTGTTCAATAATTACTTTAATTTACATCTTCCATAGAAAATACTTGCGTGAAACTTTAAAGATGGCTAATTCTGAAGACCTGAATAGACTAACAGCTTGTTCGCTGGTTCTACTGGGAAACACATTTTTGTCTCAGGGAATTACGCAGGTATGATCAAGTCATACTCATCTGCTTTCTAAGAGTCTTGAAAAACTTTGTTCATTTAGATCAAAGTGGACTCTGCTACAAGGGTAGTGGTTCTGAATCATCAATAATGAAGATGTGTGAGGTTTTGTTCTACATTATGTTTTAACTACATAATATTTATTATTATTATTTTGCAGGAAGCCCTTGACATGGCATTACCTGCCAATCAACTGGCTGGTCGTATACCTGATTCATACATTCACATGTGGGCTGCGTCACTTCTAAGAGGTGAGGAAACTAAAATATGTGTGCAACACTTAGTGTGCTATCCAAATTTTACTATTTTAGTCAAAATTAATATGACTGCACCCAATAATAAATTGTTGGGGAAGGGACTATCGTAAAAGTGGCTCAGTCTGTTGAAATATGCACAAAACAGGGCAGGGACTAATGGTCTGTGTAGTCACGTTTTCTTGTCGTGTTAACAGATCTGTATGGCGTCATGGGTGATCCTGTCACAGCTAGTGAATATTACCAACTGCACAACAGTTACACCAAGCAGTTGATAGATAGTAAGTTGCCTTAAATGTTTTATTAATAATGTAGTTACATAAAAT
Source organism: Cladopsammia gracilis (assembly GCA_022457155.1). Classification (NCBI taxonomy): domain Eukaryota; kingdom Metazoa; phylum Cnidaria; class Anthozoa; order Scleractinia; family Dendrophylliidae; genus Cladopsammia; species Cladopsammia gracilis. Next base: position 1,041,087 of record JAJGOT010000167.1, on the reverse strand, counting down.
AATTAAAGGAAGAGTATATTGTTATTTAACATAAAACTTGTCAGTCAACATGGTATAAAAACAACCAAGGCAAATTCCCGCCTCTGGCTTTTGCCGTTTGATTGTAGAAATAGTAAAGTGATAGAGGTCCCTGAAAATTTAAGGTGGCTTACTACAGTTTTGAGGGACAATAAATTTCCTTACACGTACGTGTCATGCAAGCAATCGCACGAGCAAAAATCACGTGAGTGATGAATGTTAGTAATACATATGCAGATAAGCGAAATGGCCGTGGTGTATGCAGTAGTGTGCATGCTCAAAATTGAGATCGTACGAAACGTTTTTGGGTCATAAATTTCTCAAAATCTAGCCGTAGGACCTATGCTCAATTTTTGATAATTTTAAATAATATTATACATCAACATCAACATCGATCTGCAGACCATTTTGTTTTCAAAATCTGTAAGACAGATTTTAAAATATTTATTGAAATTGCTGTTTTTGATATTTTCGTTGATATGCAAGAAACTTACAGATTTTTGTTTTAACTTGTAAGAATGTTTATTTTTATCCAAAGTTTAAATGGTAAGATTTTAAGGTAGGGTTGTGCAGGTGGTTTTTGAGTAAAATGTCCTCATGGAATTATTGTTGCTTAATTATTCCCACAAATGGTCACCTGTGATTGATATTATGGAAATCATCTGGGGATTCCCATAAACTGTAGTAAGCCACCTTAAGCTTTTGTTTGTTCCTCCTCAGTAAACTATAAAGCAAATACCATGATCTGCTGGTGAAGCAAATTTTCCTTTTAACTTGTGAAGGGTTGACAAGTTATTGCAATGGGGCAACATTTTACTTCATTTTTCGACCAGCTGTTAATATTGAGCCCACGATGTGTAATGGTCACCTCCCTTACCTTTGGGGATGACATTAGTGGGAGGGGAGGGTGGGGAGTTAGATGCAAGGTGTGGGAGGGGTTGGTTTAGCAAAATGCCTAGGAGAGGGGAGGGTCATGAACATTGAGTCTGCGACATGTAATGGTCACCTGCCTTACCCATGGGGACAGCATTGGAGGAAGGGAAAGGTGTTGAGTTAGATGCTAGGGGTGAGGGGTCAGTTTAGCAAAATGCCTTGGAGAGGGGAGGGTCTGAAGGTGTGCATTTTCTATTCATGAGTTGGCTTATAGGAGCCTTTGATTTATGCTTATACTCAACAAAATGAGCACAGTGAATCATTCCTTGTGGCAACTCTGGATAGTAACTAGCAATTGTATATCTTGTGTCTTGAATCAAACTAACCTGGGTGTATCATTCTTCTAGGTCACATGCAAGCTGGACAGATGCCAGAACACAGACTCGTTGAGGTACATTACATTCTGTTCAATGTTTTTAAGCAAATCTATTATATCGGATTATTTGGTTGGCTATTAAATTAAAGGACTTGGTGCATAAACAGCTATGTCAATTTTTAGGTCTCGCTTGGATTTGCATGTTGCCGCCAATTTTAAATCAGTGTAAAGCATCTCCTCAAATTTTTTTCTGGTTTAAGGTGGCTCCCAACAGTTTCCAACACTTAAATTCCAAGACTTAGATTTTGATGGGTCATATCAGTTGATGCTACAATCATGATATGAAACGAATGCCCAATGATTGGTGAACACATTGTTATCATTTTTGTGACACAATATGTTACTATAGCAACAGTATAACGTGCTGAAAACACCCTTAATTTTAGCTTTAAGTGTTAATAACTCAAAAATGACTCGGTGAAGCCCATTTTTTTTTTTTTGTCAAATTTTGATCAGCAGGACAAGATGCAACTTTTGGCAAAGTTTAAAAAATTTATTTGGTTCAAAGCCACCCTTGTTCAATATAGAAACTGATGTAACTTAGTTTTTAATGTTGTTTTTACTATTTTAGTGGGTTGGCGGCATCAGTCCCCCAAGACAACAAACAGCTGCTAAACAGACAGGATTATTAACAACCTTCCCTCAAGCTGGACCTAGCAGTATGATGTAACATCCATTGCAAGTGGGAGGAAACTCTTTGGTTGTCCTTGCAACAAAATCAACATGTAACTTCTTGGGCATGCTCCGCTGTCAAAGAATTAGTAAAAACCACTGGTACATTGTCTAAAAGGCAATTACTTTTAGCATCATTGTGTTCATTGTCATCATCATCATCATCATCATCATCATCATCATCATTATCATCATCATCCTCATTTCATGATATAGACAGTGGAATATTGAGCTTGAAATAACACCAAAGCAAATCTGAGAATGTACTACTGCGGTGACATGATATGTTACTTTGCGATTTGTGAACTTGCATTGTTACTCAGAACCTTTTTAACATCAGTAAAATGACTGTTGCTTCTGTTGGTGTTGCACCCACGGTATGAATGAATGTTGATACTTTGACCTGTTTTTAAACAGCCTTCTGAATGGAGTTCATGTGGAGGTCTTTTAATATGTTCCAGGCTTGGTCAAAATTATCCTTATGCTTTGGAAATATACCACTGAAATTATTTTATACTTGTACATATGTACAAAGGGAGACAGTTATTATTTGTGAATGCTTAGCCCTGAGAACAATGAAGAATAAATTTAAAAAATGGACTGTTTCTGAACATTTAAGACTATAAACAATATTCTTCAATATTAATGTTGGATAAAGATTTTTCAGTGATAATTTTTTTCCTTAACCATTGCTAATCATGACCACCATAAAAATAATGAGAAGTGACATTTAGTGATGATCTTTTATTTGTTTTTTTTTTCTTTGCTGCTTTTGATGAAATCATAAATAATGGCTATAGCCTGACATCTCATATGAAGTTGGTATCTTAAATATAATTTTATTTTAAAAATTAAACTTTTGTAAATATGTGATATAGTTCCTTTACGTTAATCCTGTAAGTATGTTTACCAAGTAAACAGGTCTTTACTGCTATAAGCTCAGTCTTGTTTATAAAGAATATACATTCTAGTTATCTGTCAATAAATAACTGTGAATTTCAGGGTTTTCTTGTACAGTGTGCATTGAGTGTGCCATCAGCATAGAATATTCCCCCTCAATAGTAATAAATTACTGCATTTGTGGCTGTGATAACATCTAAGGTTGTATTTATGGTGTACCATAACTACAAAACTTTGTGGGTATAGTTTAGATCCCTGCCTGTAGTGGTACATTTTGTACAGTTTGAATCCATGACAAAATTTGCATGGTTATCCCATAGCTAAACTCCAGTATGGTATTCACACTGCACGAGTATAGGATTAAGACGATTATGGATCCAAAATTGTACCTACGCCAGGGGCAGGCAAAAAACTGCATGGAGAAAACTGTTCTATGTACATTTTGTCACAATATAAAAATTGAAAGCAATTACAGTGTGAACATATAAAAGGTGTTTTTATAAACTTAGTGCCATGTATAATAAGTACCCTTGAAAGTGAGGTTTCCCAGTTACTAGCAAATACAAAATTCTTTATGGTTTGTCTGTTGTTAGAACCATCAACAATGTCCCTCATTACAAAATAGTATCTGAGATTTCATAGTCTGGGAATACAGCCTCATCCACTAGGGGCAATTGCACACATTCTTGCACAAATGCCCCTATCGGCCGGGAGCAATGAGAGGAGACTATTCACAGGCTAGACATTTAATTGATATTTCTGTTAGCTTGATAAATTCATAGTTATAAAGAGCAATAGTCATCAAAGTTTTTGTTGAAGTGCTATGTTTTCAGTATTTACTTCTGTCAAAACTTAAAAAAAAATTCTTAAATAATTTCTAATTCATCCAATTCCAAAATATGCTATTTATTTCAAAAATGTATTGTTAGCAGAAAATATTAATTATCAATAGGGGTCACTATTTGATGAATGGTGACCTTGGAGAAATTCTGAGACATGTAAACAGATAAGAAGGACAGCTGCTTTTAACTGAAATCTCTCAACTGGTCGTGTTTTTTATTATTAATTTTTTTCCACAAAGTATTAAATCAAAATTTTGATTTCATTATAAGATATCAGATGCAATTTATGAGGTTTATTATGAGGTCTTGGAAATAATTTCTCTAAACTAACTTCTATACTTTAGTGATGCTGTATTTCATAACTTTCATTTGCTTCAAGATGTATTTTGAGATATTTATGTTTATTTTTTTAAAAAGTGATTTTTTTATCCAGTGATCATTTACAATGATTGTCCCACATTTCCTCTGAATCAATAGAAAACATTTTAATGTAATTTGAAACTTAATGAGTGTAAAATTTCACTTCTACGCTTGTTACAAACTGTAACAATAGGTAGCGAAAACGAAATCTTTTTTTCACATATTCTTTGTTTTGCCTGTCAAATTACTGAGATGTAGTCCTTGATTAAAATGTGACAAAATGCATAACAAATATTTGTTTAGGCCTATTCTCAAACGCATATGTTCATGTTTCTGCTCATCAATGATAATAAAAAGGTCTACTTGAAAAAGGAACAAAATATACATGATAAAATGTTAGCATATTAAACGACCAAAAATATAATGTTCAGCTTATAATTACAAGTTAGTATTGCAATGGTTATGAAATATGCTATATTTAGATTGATATTTAAATGCAAAAAGCTATATCAGTTACAAGCCGCAAACAACAATAATTAAAGTGACAAGCATTGTTTGGTTGGTGGTTAACTAGCCAATCACCAACCACAAGTCAATCAAGCGTGCAATATCCCATTGACACCAAACAATTGCGTTTCTATAATGACTTAGCATAAATTAATTTTGTCGAATTCCACAATGATCGATCGCTTTTACACGTGTTAGTCAATTTAACGGTGCTGCCACCATAGAAAGTCCCCTTCAATTTCCGTGTTGGGTAATGGCTTTCTCGACAATGATCCCCTCGGAATTTTTTTTCTAAAGAACTTTATCATCCCTTCAGATAACTTTATGATCCCTAACAGATTTAGTCACCTTACTTTTTAAGAAACACGTATATTGGGGAATGTTGATCAGTAAGCTCCACAAGTTACCAATGAAGCCCAAAACTACAAAAAAAGGTAGCAATCCCCTTTATATGTGTATAGTACTGAAAATGTGCAAGCAGGGGAATCACCCTTTTCAAAGTTACCAGTTCATTTTATGTGATGACAAAAAAGCGAAAGGTACCACATGGTAGACCATTGGTGCTAGACCTCTTGCTCCAATTCCTGCAACATTGCCCAAGTGGTAACAGTGCAACTTCTTGGGTACTTTTTTTGTTTATTCCAAGGCGAGAAAAGATTGCTGATTGTTTGTTAAGCTTCTTACTGCTTGCCGACAATTACTCACTGACACCCAGCCAATCATAAGGTGTTATCACAAGTGGATTAGTAAACGTCATGAGTGCTGCCAATAACACCTGCATACAAACTTGTCAAACCGGTTTGACCACTTTCCCGGATGTCAAAGTGGTTACGTCATCCCCTTTACAGTACAGCTTCTGTTGCCCAGGCAACGGGCAGATCTGATAGCGTTTTCCAGATTTTGATTGGCCCATATAGCAGCTGATTGACAGGTTGTCGTTTTCAACGCAGCGGGTGTGTGAGACGACTTTTTGTGCACACGTCTATCAGAAGGTTGTGGCGTTTGATTTCATGTTCCCGCCCCTACTTCTTTTGCTTGAAATCACAAATACTTTTCTGCTCGCAAAGAGGAAATTAACGAAGAATTTCGGTTTGACCTTAACGTATACACTCCCTGGAGGATTCACAGTTCAGCTGGCAGAGAAGTTCGTTGACGTGGGGGTTATAATCGACATATTTTATACGGCCACATTTTACACCGCCATTATTGTGTCGTGTCCCTTGTTGCAACACCACATGGCCGACGAATGAAAGAAACTTCGTTAGCTGTTGTTTTCTGAAAGTCGCCGACTATTGAAAAAACGCTTATCTTCAAGAAAGGGCTCCTATCAGTACAAAGAACCAAGGCAGAAAAATTAAAACGAGCCGACTCGTCGGCTATCGTTGTTGGAAGCAGACCAAACAATCATTTTTTTACCATTCGCTGCACAAATTATATTCTGTAGCAGCCTCGTCCTCGAGTTGGTCACGTTCATCTGTCGAGTTGGAACACAATCCCTTGAATGTGGAGCTTCATCTTTGAAATATCTCGGCGAATAACAAGGTAGTTGTGGTTTTAGTTTATTTTTGTCACTAGTGGAATACGATAGAATTCGCTTCGACCAACTTTCGAATCAATGGCGAGTATCCTTCCGTTACTCGTGTCAGCCATATTGATTGGCGCCAAATTGTACTACACTGGCTGAAAAAATACCGTAAAACCAGAGTGTGTTCTGTCGCGATTATTACATTGCTTATCGTTACTTCTCTATATTTCAGTAAATAAGACTTAGATACTCCGGCTATCTTCTACGCTGGTAAAAACAAATTGAAGTTTTGTCACGCGTGGGAAAGGCCGCTGCTTCAACATTTTGCCGGCAAATTTATGGGGGATCATTCAATGTCTTTGTTATGATTCAAAATTCTAAATGAGTTCTGTCGAAAACGCGAATGTTTATATCAAGTTCTAATGCGAATTGTATTTGTACTATACAGAAATGGCATCGGAAGTGGTCACCAAGGGCTCGAAACGGTTAAAATTATCGCCAAACAAAGCCGAAGTTGACGAGGAGACGAAACATGTAAGTGAAGTGATTGAGCCGGGTCAATCGATTGACGATGATACGAGTTCGGATCAGAAAACAATCAGCCCGAGCAACGAGGCGAAGTAAGTGAACTTTCATATCAATTAAAGGGGGAAATTTTTTATTATTATTAAGATCAGTGTGTAAGAAACGATCCAGGAGAAATGTGAAGTAGCAAAATCAGTTCTTTCGTTAACACGTGTTTTGAGAAATGTGTTTTTTTCCGAACACACAAATGCTCTTTTGGTCCCGATATTTTTGTGATACATAAGCTTACTTCTGATTTTGTCCGAATCACGTTTATATAGTCGAAGTTAAACTCTGTACTTTCGTGTTTCTAATAGCAGCTGCAATGAAAGCTAACACACTGTTTTTAATTTTACTTCGCTTTGAGTTGACAAAGCATTGTTTTTTGTCTCAAGCATTGATGATCAGCTTCAGTTTATTCTGTAGACACATTTGCCAGGTACATGTAAGCTTATGCTGCCGATATTTTTAGAAAATGTTTACTATTCGAAATTGAAATCATCAAAAATCAGAATTTTTTGTGACATAAGCACTTGTAGAAGAGACGATTTTTAAACCTGCTTGCTTTCAAATAATCTCTCTGCCCTGGGTTCTTTTGTTATTACAAAAAGCTTGTCTGGATTTTTTAATCATTTATCATTTCCTTAAAAGATCATTTTTGGTGTTAAAATAGGGTGTAAAAACTTAAAAGCAGGCATCTTGAAGATTCTATTGGTAATGTCTTTTAGCCCAAGTCAATTACTTTAATTTTACATGACAACTTGGCAAGATTACAAAGGCTTAATTTTCTGTCGCTTGATTGCATTGTGCTTCACTCAAGCTTTTATGGCTTGTAGATCAGACTCCAATTTCCTTGACTACCATTTTCCTCTTGACACTGGGGTATTACCATAAAGTACTGCCGACTGAGTTGAATAATTTTAGGCTACTTGTAAATAAAAAAAAATTATGTAATGTTAGGCCATACCTGAGTTGACAACAGGGATTTTTTTAAAATGTACAGTAAGGTTATTTCTCTATATGTAATATGCATTAAAGGACAAAACATGGCTAAGATAGTGGAACTACAAATTTGTAAGGCTTGTGACAAAGTCCATTCTTTTGGTTTAAAATTATGCAGAGCATGTTGCATTGACAGATGTCCAAAGATTTATTGGCCACTAGGGGATAATACAGAGTCAATTGAGTAACTTTAAAATAAAATGGTCAAAGTATTGAAGTATAAAGAAAACAAAAGGAAATGATGCAATTAAATTGTAGGTTGGGGAGAAACTAACTTAAGATCCCTCAGGATAATACATTTTATTATGTAATAACCTTATTTCAAAATAAACCTTCCATACATCAATGTTTAACCCTTTCACTCCCAGAGTCAATTATGGAGACATATCATGTAGTTCTAAGTTTTGAGTTTGTAGACGAAAAACTATGATGTGACCATTCAAATGAAACCTCTTTGACAGTACTTTTGCATGGTACCATTTGTTTTTCATTATTTCACAAAATGAAATTTGGGAATTTTCTTGAATTTTGATGTTTGGCACTCTTGGGAGTGAAAGGGTTAAAATCCTTGTACTTCAGTTCCTAAAACCTTGATCTGACACTGCTTGAAAATGTAATATGTATCAGAGTTGGTATTTACTCATGCACATACATGTAGTGGAGGGGGACATTGGCGTTTGCGTTATTGCGGTATTGGGCAATTTTTCATGCGGTATTTTGGTAATTCTAATATAAAATTGTGGTATTGCGGTATTCCCAAAACCTGCGGGATTTCGTTTTTTAGCGGTTTGGTCGGTTTTAAAAATTATCCTCCAATGTTTTACGACCCTTTTTGATCCTTTTTCAGTTTCTTGTCGTCCTTGTCAAACTTGTTGTTTCGAAAACGCTTTGAAACAGCTCTAAGATCCTCTAATCCGTCACGCCAGTTTATACTACATGAAAGGTGATAACACTTTGGTCGTTTTACAACCAATTAAAAGTCATTAACTTGCCTTAACATTCGAAAAACAAAATCTAAGCAGATATTTGCGAAAAATTTAATGACCAGAGTAGCGGTTTCGGTATTCTAACGATTTTGGACAAGGTTTTTGACGTATTGCGGTATTTGGCAATTTTTTTGCGATATTACGGGATTTGTCAATTTTTTTGGCGGTATTGCGGTGTTCAGAACCCCCCAATGCCCCCCTCTGTAGTGGCATGAGGTAAGGTTTGTTGTCTGTTTTTCTTTGTGTCTCGATTGCCAATGATATAACGTTCGGTTACTTGGCTTCCTTGTGGTACAGCGTTCATTTAGAAAACATTCAATAGTAACCATGTGGTTTGCAGCTTGAGCGATGACTGGATGAAAGGAGTAACTCTTCATGTCGGACATCTTATCTTGTTTGCTTTCAGATATATAGCTTCTTTTTAAAATATATGATGAATGTTTGTTAAGCATGCGCATAACATTCGTTTAGCGATATATTGGGCAAACTGCTGTGGAAGTCTTCTTATTTATAGTATAGAACTTTAGGCTATAGTGAACATTAACATTAACATCATAATGAAAATGACATAATTAACATTGGCATATGGCTTCTGACATTGGCTTTAATTTCATTTATCTGGTACAGACTTTGTGCTAGAAGAGGGTTCTTGGGAATTTCTGTTATATTTTAACCAAAAATGTACCATAAAAGTTTGTAACGCATGTGCACGAGTATAGGCTACTTGGAGCCTCTTGTTTCTTTTTATTAGGCAGCTCAAAAATTAAAGTAGTGGCTTTCCTAGCAACCTGCTGGCAAACGAACCCAGTAAAAGCGAAGTGAACCCAGTAAAATCCATATTTAGCAGATCAAAGTGATTTATTTTATTCAAGAAAAGTATAGCTATCTTAGGAATGTAGAAGTCAATCAAATGATGTGATTAATTTCCTTGTTGCGCGATGTTCACTGTATGATGATTCCTTTCTGACAGGCCTAAAGACAAAGATAGCGACTCAGTGGTTGTAATATCATCTTCCTCATCTGATGATGATTCTGACAAGGAGCAAAAAAAAGACTCAGTTGAACCTGTTGTGAAGAAAGAGTCGGATAAGATGGAGATCTCCGATGCAGGAGATGAAAATCCTCCCATTCTAGGAGATGAAAAGCCTGTTACGAAAAGTGATTTACCGTCAAATCAGGAATTAAAAGAACAACATGCTTCTAAACAGGAGAATACTGTTGTAAATTCACAAGTAGAGAGCAAGGATTCAGACTCGGATGAGTGCATCTCACAAGAAGATCTTCTTGCACAGTTGGGTTTAAGTTCAGTCAAAGAATTACACAAGAAAGAGACAACAAGTAATATTGGGACTTCTGCACCTTCTGCTAATTCAAACGGAGTTGATAAGAAGCCTGTGATAACTCACAGGCCAAAGGAGAGTATTGTTGACTTCTTAAAAGTGCCAAAACTGACTTTGGAGAGTAAGAAAAAAGTGAATGGTGAGGCTAAGCCTGAGTATGCTCTTGTTAATGGTGAAAGCAGTGATGGGTCAAGGCCAGAATCACCTCTTTCCGATGAAAATGATGATGACCTGCAGGCTAAAGAAAAACTGATCGCACACCTTAGAAATGAACTAAGGCATGAGGAAGCTAAGCTTCTTTTATTAAAGAAGTTACACGCTGCACAAAGTGACGTCAAGGGAAACTCCAAACTACAGAAAGAGAATGTTGTAGAGAAAACTGTAGCACCAGCAGCTGCCTCTCAGAACAACCATCCAGTGAAACCATCCCTGCAGCTGCCTCAAAAGAAAGGGCAGAATCTTCCTCCCCCACCACCATTAAAGGCATCAACAGTGCTTGCCTCCTCTACATTTCATCCACCCAGAGATGTATCAGGTCAACCGAGGCTGTTACCGAAGGGAAGTGGTGCTGCCCAAACACCACCTTCAAATCCTGGTTCAACCAAGTTTGTTGGTTCTGCTGCCCAAACTCTAAAAGAGTTTGCTGTACATCAGCAGTCCATCCATCAACAGCCAAAACCAGGCTCTTCTGCAATTGCTGATCTTCAGAATGTTGTTACATGTATGGCAAATTTAATTCAGCCAACTCCACTGTACCCTCACAGTGGAGGCCGTGGCAGTCCCGTCTATTCAGCTGCAAATCAGCCTGCCCCTGTGCGACCCACTCCTGTCAGAGCAAACAATGTTAGCAGCCTTCCAGCCAGCAGTGGGTATGTGTCATTTCAACATCACTTGCCAAGCAGCTCTCAGCAGAGCACTGGTGGTAAGCAAGCTGCTGCCAAGATGGCATTGCGCAAGCAGTTAGAGAGAACCCTGCTCCAGATTCCTCCACCTAAGCCGCCACCTCCTGAATGGTCATTTATTCCAAGCCTTGGTAGCCCAGACTTTATGCTTTTAGTTGGGCTTGAGTCTGTTGTGAATGTCATGGCTGACAAAGAAGCCAAGAAATCAAATGCTCCCCTGCAGGAGCAAAAGATTAACCCCAAAGTTTGTTCACGTTGTGGGACTGACTTCTCACCCTCCTGGACAAACAAACAGGACACTGGTTCTGGGTCAGTGACTGTGTGTGAAAAGTGTAGTACTGTCCATGTAAAGAAAGAGCTCAAAGCTGAACACACAGCTCGCTTGAAAGCAGCTTTCCTTAAAGCTCTTAAACAAGAGCAAGAGATAGAACAAAAGATAAATGACAGCCCGACAATTGCTCCAAAACCTCACCACCAAGGCCAAAAGACATCCCCTCAGCCACAACTGGCTCCTGCACCCCCACGTCATCACATCACACATCACCAACCCATCATGCATCATCACCACCAAGCTGTTCAGCCTGGGCTGTATCACCACCATCAGCCACACACCAACTCACTATTGTTTCAACTGCAACAGCAGCATCTTCAACAGCAACATCAGGAGTTGGAAGCTGTCGCAAGGCAACAGGCTGATGTCAGATGGCATCCTTACTTGAGTCAGCATCACCACTCTAGCTCCCGCAACCCTCAGCATCATCATAGCTATGTCTCGGACTCTGATAGACAATACCTTCTAGACATGATTCCTTCTTTGCCGACACCACCAACTCTTGGTTACGGCTCTAGTAGAATCTAGATGTAGACAGCACTTGAGAATTTGTTACATTGAAGTACTGTATTGTTCCTGTTTGTTTGTTTTTTTTTTTGTTTATAGTGCAACCCTTGTAACTAGGTGTATTCCTTTTTTTGGCTGAGGATAATCACGTCTCTCTTCATAATGTAGACACTCCTTTTATAAAGACAGTTCACGGCTGCTTGTAGAATACAGTACTGCAATATAACAAGGCTTAGGTGTTCTTTGACTATCATTTCCTGAACTATTCTGACTGAGTAATAATACTTTTGTAGTGTGAAATCTTGTCCTCTTTCTGTCTGTTCCATTGAACAACATTTTGGAAATATGTCCGAGTTGTGTAGAATTGACTTTGGTTGAAGCTTTCAGAGTGACCATCTCCCTTGCAGTTGACACACAAAAGTGCGACCACTTCTAAATAATTTACTTGCTTTAAAGAGATTGACTATCCAAACTTGAAAATAACTTTAAGGAAACCAACACAAGAGGTGATGTTCTAGCTCTTGTAAGGTCTCACACCATTGGTTTGATACCCTTCCTTCAAGAGAACAATACAACAAACAACAGAAACAATGGCTCCTAGCCCTAAAAACAGAAGCAGCTACAACGCCTTTAACAATAGAGCTGTTACACTACCGAACGCAAGGCCTCAAATGAACTTGAGTTGGTTTCTGGGATAGTCAAACTCCACAAATGTCTGCAAATTAATTGAAAAGGGTCGCACTTTAGCAGATACCACTGCAAGGAAACCTCTTTTAATTGAGTACTGTAAACAGTAAAGCAAAGTTAGATCAAAACAAACCAGGTGTTCTATAGTGGGTCAGGGTTAGTGCTATTCTCATTCTCTTTTGAGATCTTTTTCTGATTTTGTTTTCTGTTCAGGTTCAGGAAAGATAAAGATATTAGTTACCCAACACTGACATGAGTGTTTTACTCTTCAAATTTGCTGACATAACCCTAACCTATAGAACATTCAAGTGTCTGTTGATAGGAGGTAAACAATGCAGTGTTCACATGCAACTGGTACAACCAGGAGTGTCGTTAAGGGAGGTGTGCACGATCTGGAGGTATCCATTAGGCCCTATTAGTAGAAATACTCCCTGTCAATGATTGATGGATCTTTGTTGACACTTTAATATTTCCATATTTACCCAGTGGTATGCCACACTTTTTTCTGTTTTTGGTGTATTTGTTTTGACAAAAGTTGCGGGTGCAGCTTGTATGTAGGTACAAGGGTTTGGGTCAGTTTTTCCCGCCAAAGAAAATGTAAAAGTTTGGAGAAGCTGTATACGTGATGTGGCATACCTGGGTAAATATGGTGTTTTGGGGACCTCACAGATATGTTGACAATAATTATTAAAATTGTAGGTTTATTTTTGTTATTTTCACATCATTTCTCTTCGGAAGAAAAAAAAAAACGAAAAAATGTTGCTGGTAAACTCAATAAGCGGATTAATAAGGATCTAAGAACTTAAACAAAGTTAAGTATTTGGTGATATTTTATGAAAACCAGTTCACGAAATCCAATTTGAGCTTTTTGAAAAGCTGTCTGCTTGTTTTGCTTGAGTTTTCTACGCTTCATATAATTTGAATCGATTATAAAGTTTGTATAAAATCCTTAAAACTTATTTGCCATTTAAAGATAGATATATATCTTGCCATATTCTATTACTTCCCACTATAAATGGACACTTTTCAATGCATTATTTATTATAAGAAAATTGCTTCAGAGACACTTGTAGTGTATATTAAAGAATTAAAAATTGGAGTTCTACTGATGAACGTCTGTATATACATGCCTAGTTGTGGCTAGGGAACACAACAGGTGGTTTTGGGATGCGCCAACGCGGAGCGCACGGCACGCAAGGGAGAAAAGTCTTGTTTTCATTCCCTCTCGCGTGCCTCGCGCACCCCAGTATCCGCTCGTACAGGCTGGTTGTGCTTTTGAAATGTTTTCGGGGGTGTCAGTAAAACGCGGGGTCTGGGTGGGATTAGGCATAGTATTAGGATTAGGTAAAGGGATTATATTTAATCCCATACCTAATCGTAGACCTAATCCCACCCCGGCTCCGACCCCGCGTTTTGCTGACACCCTGTTTTTTTGGTTTGATTTTGATTTTCCTTTGTTTAACTTTTACATTCATCATTTATCATAAATTAAAAATCTGGAACAAAGGAAAGACGAAGGAAAATAAAAATCCATGCCAACTAAAATTGAATTAAAACCACAACTTTCATGCTTCCATGAAAAGGGAGGTGAGGTGAGATATAAAATATTACAATATCGAGCTTTCAGGAAGTTCATGCATTATATAACCGCAATTTTCATTTTTCAAGTGGTATTATTATCCCCAGAGGGAAACATGCCGTAACTAATTGGGCAAATAAGTCGAATGCAGGTCTGATCACGAACAACTCGTACGAGAAAATTAGGTGTGTTTTTCGCACGATGCTTGTATAGTGAGAAATCTTTTTTTGCCCGTGTGGCAGGGCCGAGAAGGCTTAGATCTCGTGTATATGTGGTGGTTCAATTTTATCCTTGGTTCAAATTTTATTTTCTTTTGTTTAAAACTCATTACCATACATTACCATAGCCCAAAACAAAGGAAAATAAAATTTGAACCAAGGATAAAATTGAACCACAACATATATACCCACCACGGTTTTACATTGTATTCCCTTTGTTTCTGATCTATTATTTCTATGTAGTCTATTGTTTAGTCTTTGTGGTGGGTATATACATGAGATCTCTGCCGCCGAGAAAGAAATGTTCGCGAAGGAGCGCACGCGCGCGTCCAATTTCCCCCTTCTCCATTTTTTCGCGCCTGCCGAACAGGGTACCTACGTTATAGTTCGCAACGTAAGCTTGGGAAGCCTGTGTCGCTACTAGGGTGTCCCCTCGATCAACTGACCATGGTACAGCGGTCTGAACTGCCTTGCACGTGAAAGGGAGTGGCTACGCGAAAAACGTTACGAAAGTGTCAGATTTTAGGCTTCCTGTATCTTATAAAATGCTACTTCAGCTTGATGTCGCCTGTCTCATTCAGCCAAAGCACGCTTTTGCCCTTCTAAAATCCGATTCATAGCAACCACGTCTTTTACCATGGCAACGCATTCGCTTTTCAGGCCTTGTAGTTCGTACTTCATCTGAGTGGACAACTTGTGCGAAAGATGCCTCACGCTTTCTGCGTCGTTTAAAATCGATCGTAAACTCTTTTTCGTAGATGGAAGATTTCGGTGCCCGCCGACAGTGTTCGTAAGCGCAAGATTGTCCAGTTCCTCTTGCGTCCATTCGGCAGGTTTGTAGAAGGCTTGACGCTACGTCTTCTTTCAGTTCTTGTAATTCTACGATAGCATGGCGCGCTTTCCTGGTATTAACAAGTAAAAGTTCATCTATGGCGTCCTCAAGTGCGTCGTGTAAAATTCGTAGTTGCTTCCTCCATTGGAAAAAAGAACGAAGGCTTTCCCCTTTTGCAGGTTTCTCGCGCGCTTTGCTCGACGAACTTTTAGGATTCTCGTGTTTATAAGCACTTTGCAGTACACTTTCCTCGATGTCCTTTAGCCTGAATGCCAGTTTATCACGGCGATGGCGTTCATTTGCTCGACGTCTTCGAGAACACTGCAGCAAATCGTTTGTTTCGTCAAGTCTTCTATGTAGATTTTCAATCTGAAAATAAATGGAATCTTTGGATGGTACGCAATGTTCGCAAACATACGCCATTGTTAGTCCAGCTGAGGCTCGAGTGAGGTGCGATATCTGATGGCAATTTGACGTAATTGGCGTCTGATTGCAAAGCTATTGGCGTTCAACATCCAGTGAAATGTAGCAGAATAATCGAGGCTTATCTATTTTTAATTACGCGACAGGTGGAAAGCTATTCAAGTTAATTGTAGGTATTTAGAAAAACGTTTGAAAACAAATGTTAGTATCCGTTCGTTAAAGTAAAAGAAACCTTTAATCTTGATCAATAGGAAACTGATTATATGACCGTAGCACAAATTGCTACAATGTACTCTGTCAAAGTGTAAGCATGTCCCCAAATTTGTCTGACTATATATCTCTAGAATATACGATCTAAAATGCTAAATTTATAGAGCAACCGTCTAGACTAAGATCTGTAGAATGATGAAACGTTAGAACATTTTAGATCGTATATTCTAGAGATATATAGACAGAAAAATTTGGGGACATGCTTAAACTTAGACAGTCCAATAGGCAAGATTACCAGTTTCACTTGCCGTTATTACAGATGAGGTATTGTACATCACCAATAAAAACGCTCCATCATTCGAAAGAGACCAACCGAAGGGCTGATTACTCAGTGACACGAGGCGGGCTGTCCCAGTAAACCGACGTGATCCGGTTAATGGGAGCTCAGTCACTTCAGCCATCCAAATTAACTGGGCTGAGATTTTCCCATGTAATCTCGTTCACCTGGCCAGCCCGGCAAAAGGTCCGGCACGTAAAGCTTAGATTCCGTTTCCAAGAAAAATTCTCTCCAATTTCTTTTTCTTCATAATCATAGGGAATAAATAACAATTGTTAAAAAAGGGGTAGCACGGAGGAAAAACCCCCGGGGCAAGGACAAGAACCAACAACAAACTCAACCCACATACGACGCCAAACCCGGGCCATATCGGTTGGGCAGCGAGCGCTTGACCACTGCGCCATCCTCCCGCCATCCCTGCTCCCAGATAAAAAACGGCCCTCAATGACTGAGTGGCGACACTTTCACAGCATGCCGCAAGTACACGACATACCCGCGAATTTTGAGTTTCATCTGGAACTACGGCTGTAGCCCTCTCTGTCGCCTGGTCCCGCTTTCACCGACAAAATTATCAAATGCTTTTTAAAGCCTGGTCATATTTCTCCAGTACCGTACAGTTTCTGATCTCAGCCCTAATCACACACGACTCATTGACGTCACAATAACCATGACTACCGTACTTATGATCACATTGGTGAGTGTTTCTTAATAGCCAACAGAATCGCAAAATAATCCAGCTTCTCCAGAGATTTCTTCCCAGCTTAATTTTCTCACTTTCTGCAATTCATTCATTATCTCAGAGTGATAATTATTATAGTTTTTGGAGAAGTGTTCACTGCACTTGACTAGCTAATCAAGGGTATTAAACGCAAATCTTTAGAAGTCGATTGCGGCTTTTTACATACGACTTTAAAATAAACTCGGAATCTCTTTTCAGTGCAACATTTATGATTCTATCTTTCGTTTGCCACAGTGTCTTTAAAACATGCTTACATGCAATGTACAAAACACCTTCTGACAAGTAATTAACGCGAAATCTAAATGACAATAATTACCCTTGGGACCAGTGAGTGAGCTAAACTGTTTGGCTTTCATAATTCCCACTACAACGTAAACTTTCTCTTCAGCTAAATTGCGAGCTGCTCGTCACGGTATAATTCGATCAGCAAAATGATAAACCGATAGTACGGATGGCAGTTCACGTAACCAGTGTGTGCGCCCTGGTGTGCGCAGATCACAAAGCGTTTCCTTGGACAGGAAGCCATCGTTAATTCAGTTCCATCCTTTCCATGCGTATGTGTTCACAACACCCATTTCCTTCATGGACCCAGTCCTGTTACTATCCGTAACTTTTTTCTCCGTATTTCTTGTAAGTCTGTCTAGCATCTTTTCGATCTCTTCGCTTCCCATATCTGTGGCTTCCACTTGCGTCTTTCTGTTGGGCTCCGGTTGTTTTCGTTCATTCCGGTTCGTATAGTCCGGTACATACAGTCTGTCCACCATCCGCCGGACCTCACCTCCTGTCATTTTTTGATACCCCATAAGAAAATCCGGGTCTCTCTCTTTAGGATGTGTGATGGTTCCCGATGGCTTTTTCGCCATTTTTGTAAATAGAGATGTCTCCTTTTCAGATTACAACCCTTGCTCGTCACTAATGCACAAGGAAAGATCAACAATGTATGCCGATAGAATATAGTGTCAAATCCAAGAGATTTACTTGATTTCCATAACAAAAAAACACGCCAGACAGATTAAAGTTACCACTCCGATTCTTGTGTTGTTTCGCTTTATAATTAAAATTTGAGTTCTTCCGCAAATGTATCTGTCAATGCCGAAGATGACGCAAATATGTCATTTCAGTCTCACCAGTACAAATACCGTATGTTTTTCTTGTTGACGTCGTCAGTTTTTAAATTAAAATTGGCGAAAAGCCCTGCACGTCTGTTGTTTTTTTTTTCTCAGTTTCTTTTTAAAACACAACTGTGAAATTTCAGAGTAAATTGCGACCCCATTAGATGAGCTTCGAGATGGTCATTGTATGTATGACCGTAAACTTAACACCGTGAAATATAAACAATAGAGACTATTTTTAAAGTTAAAAAGCATTGATAAAAGTTATATAAATATAGGAGGAAAGGTTGTATTTATTGGGAGGAACAAACTTTTAAAATACCAAACTCAAGTTTTCTTATTTGTTCCATCTGATCTAAGTCCCGCAAAACACGATCAAAATTCAGAAACGTGAACGAGCTGAATTACTTCCAGGATTACTTATCACCTATAAACAATGGACGCCACTGATAGAAGGGTCATAGAATGAAACTATCGTTGCGCAATCAAGTCGATTCGCTAGCCTCTGATTCGTTCAAAAATTACTTGAAGTGATATTTCCTAAGTGCTTATGAATGTTCCAATAGAATTGATTCTGTCCTTGCTGTGTTTACAAAAAACGTACGCGTGACAGACAATATAACACTTGAGAATGTCTGACATAATTCATTTGAATAATTTGAAAATGTATTAAAATGAATGCAGTTCACGGGCTCTCTTCTCCGCAAAGTATGGCTTGATGATTGCAGCCATTCCAAGCGTAAGAGTTGAGAACAGCTCCCCATTCCTTCTTGTATTGATGAACCCTTCGTGTGTCCGGTGTCTTGTCAAAATTTGTTTCTTTATGCGCCAGCCTAGCAACCATTGCGTTGATATCGTCCTTGGACAGCGCTCGCTTCTCAATGGCAGGTCGCGGCGGCTTCTTGTTCTGCGATGGAGTTGTCCTTGGTCTGCTCAATCGTTCCACCATGGTTTCAATTTCATCACCATCTAACTTCTGATATCCCAGTTCGAACGGAGGCTTGGTTATAGTTCCCCATGGCTGCCGGGTGGAAGCCATCACTGACTGACGACAACTGTTCAGTGGCGAAAATTCTACCACACCGGTCAACAGTTGTCAAGAAAATTCGTGGATCAGGCTTCTAGATTGTCAGTGCATGTCACCTCTGTCTTTAAATTACCATTATAAAGCTGCAACAAAGCAAGTTACTTCGTACGAATTAGTTTCCAACTTAAAACTCGGGTTGGCAGCAACTTGCGAACTGACTTAACAATAACTCGTCCCAAGGGCCTTCTCGGTCGTTCGGTACAACATACCGCAATACCACAATACCACAGGCAGCCCAAGAGTATAAGAAGCATTGCTGCTCTGACCATATTCCTTTGCAAGGATTACCACCCAGCATTACTGCGGTACTGTCATATTAGTTCACCAAGTTCAGATTAATTTTTGGCCATTTGCCACACGTAAGCTCCTTTTTAAAATAACTAGCAGCATTAATGGATATGTGAACGGTCACTGAGTCTCATTGTTTTTTTTAGCTACGACGCACTGACGAGCCGCGAGCGCTAATCATGTCAGGTCTAGCTGAGCGTGGTGTTGCGTTGAAGGGAACGGCCGTTCCTCAGGGCAAACTATTTTAATTTCTACTCGCCAAATCTTTGTCTTCATTCTCGATGTTGGTTCTTACAGGCTTATAACGGATTGTTTCACGACTAGTTATGTAAAATGCGGTTATTACAATCTTTTTGATAGTTTTTGCAATTTTTATACTGTTTTTTAAAGAAACATCGGCGAATTGAAGCCTATCTGAGCTTTATTAATAGTCTATGTTTGTCTGGCGTCTATCGAACAAAACCCACACATAACAGATGAAGATACAAATAAATAACATTTTGTCTTCATCTTTCTTCTGAGGATTTAAGCCGCTTAATAACACTCTTTTGAAGTTCTGGAGCAAAATTATATACAGTTTGGTCAATAATAAAAGATAAAAGCTGCATGTCATTCAAACTTCTCCTTAAGTATTGAAAGCCATCAATTTTTAACTAAACACTGCCTTTAGTTCATAAGAATATGGGCATTTTTTCTCATATACATAATTGGGAGGCTTTGAACGATCGAAGAAAAAAAGAAACAAACACGCAATTAGGTATCACAAGCTACTGTCGCTCGAAGTTGTAACTTGCCATGCTTTCTCGTTGTTGTCGAGGAAATTTCCAATATATTTATAAAACCTCCATACAATTGGGAAGCTTTAAACGATCCAAAAAAAAATTGTGATTAAAAACCCAGTAATCTTAATTACACACACGCAATTAGGTATCACAAACTATCATCGCTCGCAGTTGTAACTTGCCGTGCTTTCTCGTTGTCGAAGAAACCTCCAAACAACCTACAACCTATTCACTCCTCCAAAAACAGTATTTTACTTATATTTTGATGTTATACGGATACTAAAGCAGCATACAGCGTTGTTCTAACTTCTGTGTCCTGCCGTTGAAATCCTGCTAAAGTGAGCGGACTATTCAAATGACAGCTATTTAGCAGTATTATTTTCTTCTGTTGTGTTTTGTCCTGTTTTAGAATTTCTCAAACTGACTCCTTAGAACATTTATGTTTCTTCAATTTTTTTCATGGGCATTCGTCGGTATAAAACGGCCAAATACTAATACCAGTTCCCATCCGCTCTGGTAACACGACTTCTCAGCAGCCTTCCATTCATCCATGCATATGTATTTACGACACCCATTTCCTGATCTGCTCCAGTTCTCTGTCTCTCTGGTGTTTTCTGCTTGTTCTTTGAAGTATCAGCCAATCTTTCCAACATTTCGTCAATTTTCTCTTGACTAAGTTGTTTATCACTCGGCTTAGTGGCGTTTTCGTTGTCATTCGATGTTTTTATTGTATTCAGCCTTGCCACCATATCGTCAACTTTTTCTTTGGGTAAACGGTCCTGTAGTTTAAACTCCGGGTACTTGATATAAGTGTTCTTGACCCATGACATTATGTTTGACTGAGTTTTTCGCTCGCCAAGTTTTGAAGCAATATTTTCGTGACGAATAAAGGTGTTGTTTGTCTGACGGATTCAGTTGATCCCTTTTGCAAACAGATGGCTTTCAATTCCTTTGGAATTTGTTTGATTGTTCGCCACAATGCCACAAAAGCGTCTGAAAAAAACAATGCCACCAACTCACACTAAGCT